>CBVK0103636483.1:0-13958 GCA_900067695.1 Picea abies | reverse complement strand
AATCAGAGACTCAATGTCATTCAATCCTAGGGAAAATCTTCAACTTCATCCCCGGCAACGACGCCAGAAATGTTAGCGTTAGAAGTCACTCCTAGATTGCAGCAGGAGCAGAGCCCAACCCCATCAGTTTATGTCACCATTTTGTTTTAAATGGGGTGAGTGAACTCAGAATGGTATCATTTAACTCTGAAAACTAGGCCAAAAATGCACAGGGAAGTGAGGGCCATAACTAACTTCAGTCAGGAATTTGAGTTAAAGTGAGAGTAGAGGGAAGACTAGGGAGAAAAGAGAGGAGGCTGCTCTGGGAATCAGGCCTTCCAACAACTCGGGAAAGAAAAAAAAAACACTAAAATGTGCCTAAATGACATAGTGATAACTGCACACTGACCAAACCTATCATACTATGCAGCCACAACCATTCGACTGGATCCTCCAGTTTCGAATCATTCAGTGTAAGATGAAAAAGACAACATGGGAGAATGCTTAAGACTGGTGCAGAGATTGCAGTGACCAACCATACGTCATCCTACAATATGCAACCCTCGACTGGATCCTCCAATTCCGAGTGTTTTAAACAGCTAACAAACCAAATAAAAAGGAAAGAGAAACTGACTTCCATTAATTTGACATTCTCAAATCAAAATACATAACCAGAGCTTCCTCAGAAACTTTACAGTCGGGAGCTAAGATCAACCATCGATAGATTACAAAAATGGCAAAAATGCCTACATATACTCCTCCACTTTCGCCTAGTAGAGGCATCTCAGGACTTTCAAGGTGTGGTGTCTCCTCAGTCAAATCTAGCCTGAACTCCTTTGTCAGACGTCACCTTAACTTTGCATGGCATTTGTAGGGGAGGTAAATGAAACATTAAAGGATAAAATAACGTGTGCAGACTCCTCTGGTCAGACGAGAACTTGGCATGACTTCTTTGGAGAAAACCAATGTACAGGACCATCTCGGGCAGGCTACTTGCCGGAACCTCCATGCTTTGCATTTAACGAGTGAGCCGAGGTTCCAACTATCTCCATCCACCTTCATTTATTTTTAGTGAGGACCAAGATCGAGGTCGAGATGAACTGGTCTCTACAGCTAAACCTGACGCTTCGACCCTTTGCACAGTTCTTTCTATTGCCCCCAAGTGACCATGGGTTGTGACCCTGTGCCTATCTTCAAAGGCGCTTTCGGCATTTCGCGTTTCATGAATGGGAGGAGGCTGCTCCTTGTGCTTTGAAGCTACGAAAGGCAAGGTGGTGACATAGCCTAATCACGTGCCATGCGTCCCTTTGGATGGACAGTCTTGATCATCTCAACAATAATGTGGGCCCAGGTCCTGGATGCCTTTGGCACTTCGCGTCTCACGACTGGGAGGAGGCTGCTCCTTGTGCTTCAAAGCTACGAAAGGCGAGGTGGTGACATAGCCTAATCGCGCACCACACGTCCCTCTGGATGGATGGTCCTGATCATCTCGGAAATAATGTGGGCCCGGGTCCTAGACACCTTCGACATTTCGCGTCTCGCGGCTGGGAGGAGGCTAATCCTCGTTTTTTCAAAGTCATGATGCGCGAAGATGAGATAGAGCCTAATCATGCACCACGTGTCTCTCCTCGATCGAACGACCTAAATCATTTCGGCGAGATCGCGAGCCCGACCTGTGCTAAACATGGCGCAATTTCGTCGGCCGCAAATATCCGTCGACTGATGATCTATTCCATTGGTCGATCCTCACCATTGAATACTGGAGCCGCTCGCCTGCTTGCATTTTCCTCCCGAAATTGATTTTTTGTGCACTGCTTATTGCGCTCATGGCTGTGACCTTGGACTAGAGCACATTTGATGGGTTTTCAAACCCCATTTCTTCGCATTTTACATCAAGGGTCTGAAATCGGGGAAAAACACCCCACGTGCAAGAATTGGTTCTAATAGGAGCCATTCCAATTCCTCCTAAGACCATGAGAATCCCTCTTCCCCATGTCATCACATGCATAATTACCAAGATTTGATTATCTTGGCTTTGAATTCTTGGCTTCCCTATTAATTGTCTTTAGGCTCTTTGGCATTTATGATTGGTCCATGTATCGTTGGTGTGGCATATGATGTGGCACCAACCATGTTGGTGTTGACCAAGGTACCATGTGACATAATAAGAACGATTGTACTATGTTAAAGAATCAGTTGGGATGTTCTTGACCCTTATGTTCTCCTAATTCCTTGAGTGCACATCATCTCAATGTTCAACTAGTTTTTTGGCACCCCCTTCAATAAATTCTTCTCCACTCCTTGATGGAATGTGTCCTGATTGATACCAATCTCAAGCCTCAATTCTCGAGTGATTGGGTGTCTTGAGGAGTTCCAATTCAGCTTCAATAAAAAATACTAGATACATGGCATCTTGAAAATCATAATATCTAACTCTTGGCTCTTGAGCTTCTCATCACTCTTGGTCCTTAGGATTTTTTAGACTCACGACTCTTATGACTCTTCCTTGACTTTGTTTCAATGCTCAATGACACTTTGTATCACTCACACTCAAATGGAGTTTAAACACAACCTTTAACACTTTGAGTGATCTCGAGCTTTTCAAGAACATAACAAAAAACTCCCTAATACTTGAAACTTCATATTAACTCATATTTTGATAGCACGAGACTTAATATCAACTCACCCTTGACCCTTCTACAATTTAAAAAAAAAAATCTCAAAGAGAAGACTTAACCAAATTGTTTACTATTTAACCTCCAACCTTACCCCTCAACCTTATTCACTTTGTTCACTTCTACTTTTCAACATGTGAAAGGACTTAAAAGACATTTGTGATCTAATTTTAAGTCACAACTCTCATGTGAAAGGACTTAAAAGGAATTTGGGATCCAATTTTGAGTCACATCTATCTTGTTTGTATTATTTGGATTATAGGAAAATATAGGAACATACTCCTTCTCGTAGAGACTATAACTCTACCTAATAATAGTGAAAATATGATCACACCAAAGACAAGCAGGAGTCACATATCCCAACACTCCCCCTTAATGACCACTTGTATTTACAAATCATCACCAAGTCCTCTGAATCAAAGCGCCTCCTGATCAACAAAGTCTATGTCTAGTCCAACTTGGTACTTTCTCTTTGTACCTTGATCACGCATCACCAAACTGCCAAAGTCCATATAAAGAGACAATCATCCACCAGAATGCATGGGTCATCAGCCGCTGCAACCACCAGTTTAGTAGACATGGTTCATCCAACATCTTGATGAACTCCCCCTAAAAGTAAAACTTATGATTCATGGTTTCTAGGCACCTCCTAGAGTTCACTCATAGAACATGCAGCCGACCCATGACATGGTTCACTCTAGGTGTTAAATAACTCTATAAAATAGTTTTTTATGCTACAAATCAATAAGGATACATGCCAAAGGGGTCTGCATTCATAATCAAGTATTATAGTGATATGTCCTTTACATGTTACACAGATACAAGTACATACATTACAAACTCCATCTCATGGAAATACGAGGTACATAATCAAGCATTTCAAGGACCAATACATCAATCTCATAAACATTACATCATAGACTAAATATAAAACAATGTGTGACCTAATTAACATATGGTCACGAGTATGTTTTATTCAACTCAATTCACACAATTTACCTTGTTTGTCCATAATTATCCTGTTGCTTTCACACTTCTTCCGCTTCCACACGACTATTGTTTTCTCTCTACTACCATTGTCACCAGCTTCCCTTAGACTAATATCTTTGTTGTTCCAGAACAACATCTTTGTTCTTGTTTCTTATCATTCTAACAACTTCCCTTTACAAAGTAGACTAAGGAATGATTTTACATCACAAAATATTACCAAGCAGGACTTCAACTCATCAGCAAGAGATAATATCATCTTCTTCCTCTACATTTGTTCACATGTTTGGAGTCTTCATCTACGTCTTTGATGTTGGACCTTTAATGTCACTGTCACTTCATTGTCTTGGATTCACCTGCGATTTGTTAGAGTAGCTAATTCTAACAAAACCACTACATTCATATTGAGTTAGCTACGCTCAATTTAAATGATACTAATTCCAAAACATTTATGAGTTCCACCATTAACTTGTTCTTCTTGGAGTTTCCAAACATTACATTGTCATATTCGTCACATCTAACAATACATCACATTGAGTTGACGAGGCTTAACATGTTTCTTTTTATAAACTCCAAATAAATTCAAGGAACATATTTAATTTAACCTTGGTCAAATATTTGTCACCATCACATTTATGGATTATCTATTTGCATTTAAGTTTCTTTGCCATATTCAAGCATTCTAGCAACTTGTTTAACAAAACAATTCAAACTGCAATAAAAAAACTTTGTAACCTGATTGTAGGTTCACCCTTCACATCCTTTTTCTCCTCACCAATGACCACGATGGTCCCAATTATCTCTGCCATCACTTCTCTTCTTTGGACCATGAATCATGGTTCATAGCTACGTCCAAGGCATCATAATTTGGAGCCTCATGTATGCATTTTCACCACATTGTGAGAAAATGTAACATTTTCTCCATCAATACTCTTGTTCCCAATTATGGCCAATTCATTTGACACATTTTGATATTTCTACAGCAATGGAATCTCCACATGGGTAGTTGGGATCTCCGGTTTCAGAGACACTTCAAGTGCATTAACAGGCTCATTTACCAATGACAACACAATCTTCAATCGATGAGTTGCCACCCTGAGCCCTTGATTCTCATGGCTACTAAGACTAATTTTGTCATCATCAAATGGGAAGCGTGTAGTGTTGTCCGACACACAATACATATTCAAGAAACGACTCGAAAGACAAACACACACCGACAACAACGGGTTTGTCATAACCCAAAAACATATAACAAGTGTTAAAAACAATGGTGGAAAAAGCAACGTTCATTGTACTACAATACCCATACACTTCACCATATATCAAGGAGGTTTGAGTGATTTCTCGTGAAGTTTGTCTGAGGCATCGATTATGTTCCTCCTTTACTTGGTAGTCTCCATGCAAAATTGATATCTCATTTCAATTTTAATTGCAAGCGATGAAAGAAAAACATTACAGCAAGGATCACATATTTATAAACAACATTGAATGGGCAACTGAATGGGGAGGATCCAAGCTGAAGTAACTCTAGAATCCCTTCAAGCACCTCCCTTTCAACTGTTGCATGCTGAAATTTACTCCTATTGATGATCCGAATGATGGAAACTTTCATCATTAAAACATTTTCTGCCCCATCACTGTAGGTCTAGATCTTACTTTTTTTTCTCCTTAGCTTCCTGACTTCCATCACATATCGAAGACTCAAAGAAATCTCTATTATGTCATCAATGACCACTACCTATATGTCATTCACCACAACTTCCTTGGCTCTTTTCTGGTAGGTGTTAACACTTCAAACAAATATCACAACCATTTTTTTCCTCCTTATGTGGATGTGGCTTCTCTCTGCTACAGTAATCGTGGGAAATAATTCGATCTCCCTACAAAACATCACACAATAATAGAATTGGCTTTGTTGGAAGTTCTGTGCAGTCTCTCATTCTCTCACCAACATGGACAAATAATGGTTCACACTCACAAACAACACACTACTCTCACCTATAGAAATCTATTCGTCTACGCAACAAGCTTCCATTTCCCTGGGCCCTCCCATGAGGGAGTCAAGCTCAGTCCATCTCTGATACCATATTGGGAAATGGGAGAGGGAGAGTAGACAATAATTACGCACAAAAAAATTGTGTTAGTCGCTCTATTAAACACTCAAATAAAGTACATATAAATACAACAATAATAGTCTCAAGATAGGAGAACTACCTTGATTTCATGATCTACTTGGTTGAGAAAATATCTCAAACTCATACCAATCTAGGACGCTAACTAGTTGGACAGAATATCTCAAACCAACTTGGCCTCAACAAGCTCCTAAAATCTAGGAACAAACTCCTTCTTGTAAAGACTAGAACTTGACCTAATAATGACCAATAAACTTAATAATAATCACAACATGACTACACCAAAAACAAGTGGGATTTACATATCCCAACATCAAGGACGCAAGATTTTGAACATACGAGTTGTAATACCCTTGTTTCCCCGAGCTTGTAATTAATCATTACTTATGATTACCATGCTATGGCATGTGAACAATGTAAATGTATTATTGTTTAGATTGCCAATAACTGATTGTGGGGTGAAGCCTTGAAGCATTGGCCATGATATTTCCAATTGAAACTGAAACTACTTTGTTCAAAGCATCATCATTTGTAATTAACTTGCACAACCCTTTCCCTTTGACTGCTTTTAAAGGCTTAATTTCAATGTCATACTCTTGAATCTTCGCCATCCAATTTTCCCATTTCCCTTCTCTTAATTGCTGATTTAAAAGCATCTTAACAAGAGAGGATGGAACATATGCAATGATATGAGAATTTAATATGTAAGTCTGAAAGTGTGCTACTTCCTTTACAAGAGAGGGATTTCTTCTCCAATTCCAAATATCTTAATTCATAATCATGAAGGGTCTTGCTCATGAAACTGATTGGTAGTTCTTCACCCTTGGCATTTCTTTGAGTGAGAACATATGCCACAACAGTTTTTGTTGCAAATAAATAAATGATGAAGTCTCTTTGGAAGTCTGGACTAATGAGGATTGGGGTTGTGGTGATTACCTTTTTGATGTTACTAAATGCTTCTTGTGTATCCGAAGTCCATTCAAACCTTTGATCATTTTTCAACAATGAGTTAATCGGTTTTACAATACTTACATAATTAGGTATAAATCTTCATACAAAGTTAATCTTGCCAAAAAATGACTGGAATCCTTTCTTGGATGATGGAGGGTTGAGTTCATTTATAGATTTAACCCTCTCTAGGTCAATATAGATTCCTTATTTGCACACAATGTGCCCCAATAATTTTCCTTCAGTCACAACAAACAAGAATTTCTTTGGATTCAAAGATACTCCATACAATCTACATCTTTCAAAGACCTTCCTCAAGTGATGAATGTCCTCATTTCTTGTTTTGAATGGACTTTCAAATAATTTTGGTAATCCGCCATGAATTTTTCTATCAAACCCTCAAAGGCATGATCCATATCCATCTGGAACATAGCCCCAACATTATTTAGACCAAATGGCATCTGAGCATATGCATATGTTTCCAAAGGCATTATGAAAGTTGTATTTTCTCTATCTTCCTCTGCAACCAAAACTTGATTATATATGGAAAAACCATCTAACATGGAGATACAAGCAGATCTAGTGACTTTTTGTAGAAGGAATTCCATGTTTGACAGAGGATAATTTTCTTTTACAATTGATTTATTAAGATCCTTGAAGTCCACACACATCTGAATCTCCCCAGGTTTCTTTCTCACAACCACCAGATTTGAAAGCTAGACAGAATCCCTGATGGGATATATTATTTTGACTTTCTTCAAATTTTCCAACTCAATATTCACTAGTGGTTTCAACTTGGGATTCATCATCCTTATCTTTTGCTTGACAGGTTTTGCTCCTTCTCTTAATGGGATGATGTGTTGAAATATTTTTTTATCATATGCCTTTAAATAATCATAACTCCATGTGAACACATCAAGATATTCTTTAAAGAGTGTGACATATTGGTCAACTTCATTGGTTGTACAATCAACTCCCAAGTTAATGTACTTTGCGGAACATTCAGTCTCGATATTGACTTTTCTTGTTTCTTGAACTTTTCGGACCAATACTTATTCCAGGAGAATTTTGGCATGATCATCTCCTGTGAAAAGAGATTCAGATTGGACACAATTCTTCAGCACAACAATAATTTCATTATCTTCATTTTCATTTTCATACACTAGAAAATTTTCTAGGTCTTTGTCATTCTCAAATACTTGAAGATACTCTTGATTATTAAGTACAAAAGGTTGAAATACTCTTTTTACCTAAAACGATGTTTCACTTCGGACATCATCTGGATTCGACAATGAAGCCACCAATGCTAATTAATCCGCCTTCTAATTGTTATCCCTTGGAATGAAAGAAATATTAAAACAACAAAAGGACTCCATCAATTCGTTTGCTCTTTTGAAATATAATTTAAGCCTTTCCTTCTTGATCTTATATTTTTGAGTAACTTGATTTATTACTAACTCAGAGTCGCTAGTTACAATCAAATGGTCAATCTTCATTTCACGTGCAAGGATCATTCCTTGAATCAATGCCTCATATTCCGCTTCATTATTTGTGCAAGAAAACTCAAGTCTAGTAGCATGTGGGTACACAATCTTTTCGGGGCTTTTAAGAACAATTTCAACTTCGCTTCTCAAGCTTGAACAAGCTCCATCGACTGACATCCTCTAGTAGCCCACAAAACGATTAACCTAAATTTCAATATCCTCGATTTGCTCCATATCCAAGATGGCATAATTTCTTATACCAGCATCTATATAATCTTCCATAAGCTCATTATCTTTCTTTTTTAAAGAAAACGATCTCTTGGGTGCACGAGGAATTTTGTTACGAGGAAAATCTCTCTATGGCTAGGGGTAAACCACAACAGATGGAAATGACTGTAGAAATCAACTCTATTCTCAAGTATGTTATATAAACAAATATGCTAGTGAGATAAGATAAAAGGCCTACCTCGTCTAGACGTTCAATGAATTCCACCATTGAGCACTTGACCCAAAGCAATATACCTTCAACGAGTTCTCAACAACCAAGCAAAGAAAGCATATGGTGATAATAAATGATATTATCACATTCAATAGCATAATCCATTAATATACATAACAAATACGCCCATGGAATAATAATTCAAATATTTGCAAGATATCAATTGGACGGGAAAAGAGTATTTCTATTAATATATGATCAGTAGGAGTGAAAATGTTACAGACTTCCGTGTCAGCACAGTTCGGAACCAAGAAACTAATTTCATTCTAGCTAGGCCTCCATCATTTCAATCCTCCACCAAAGGCAAGCTCGTAGAAGAGAGACAATGAAATTCTCAATCAATAAGGGAAGAGCTTGGGGGTTGAACACTGTGTTCAGACTTAAAGGACAAAGGGATCCAGACTCAATATGAAGTAAATAATTTCTCCAAAGTAAATTTTCTCTCAAAGTTGAATTCTTTCTCCTCTTTTCCATAGCTTGGAATTGTCCCATTTATAGCCTTCATATGGAACTAAAGGGCTGAGTCAGAATGTTTCCAGTATATCGAAGGCCAAGGATCATAGATCTCCTGTCGTGACATGGAAACCCAACTCCATTTTTCATTTTTGGGCACAAATCGCGATGTAAGCTGGTTGTAGTGGTTCAACCTGTGTATACGCATGTTGTATAGTAGGCAAGGTGTGTACATGTGGAAAAAATGTATTTTTTAGCTCTGGGATTTGCAAAAAGGGATGAAAATTCTGCATAGGGAAATGTAAAAAGGCCTTCTGTGCAAGATTGCATAGGGTGAGGCAAATATTGCTATAACATATGCCCCCTAATGTGTGAGGTCAGAGGAATATCTGCGATGGCTGAAATACATTATAAAAAACCATAAGTGGAGTGATGGGGAACCAACTGGAAGAACTAGTTGCTCATTACATTCTGCACTGACTTTGCATACATGGCTTCCAATTTGAATTACACTGCAGATCCATGTGAAAATATACCAAACAATTGTCTGTGGCCATGAGTAGGAAAATACAAATGTGGTTACATGCCAAAGGTTTTCATAGTCACGAACAAGGCCCAGTAGAACCAATCTCAAAACCAATCTGAACATATATGTATACAATGGAGTACAATATGATCTCCCATGATTACTGAAGTCATATAGGAGCTGGTCCAATGAAAAGGAAGCAACAAATTACGAAAGTTGTGGCCACATACTAATGTCTTCAAGTCTTCTACACAATCCGCCAAAGGTGCAAGTCTACATCATGTGAATAAAGGAGTTGAGGTCAAACACAATGAGACATCATTTGATTATCGGTCATTGAGGTATACCATTAACAAACGTGAGATAGCCTACCGATAATGAAAGTGGGTATCAAGGCACTGAGTACATTCTTACAAGTGTGAATAAACGAGTCAAGGTCGAACACTTGAAGAATCCATAGATCAGGAGACATTGATGTATTCCCAACTGTCAATGGTGAGAGAACCTGTCACTAATGACTGCAAGCCTCAAGGTAATCCTAAGACTCTAGGTATCATTTCCAAAATATATGATTTGAAGTTTATGGAAGGAGACCCACTGAAAGGAGAGAATTAAGGCATATCTCATCATTCAGCATGAGGTACAAAGCAGGAGCTTCATGATTTGGAGGAAATCGGACAAAGAACATGTTCATGAACCAATGATCCTGTGCGTCTTTCGTGTGTGCCAAGTGCAAACAGTACACGAAAAAGACCCTTTGAATAGTAGCCAATGAGGAAAACTATTAATAAAGGAAAGGAAACCACCAATAAGGCTAATGGCATCTAAGACACTGCACAAATCCTAATGTGTGAATAGATGTCTTATCGTTGAACACAAGGGAAACCACCCAGTCAACGACCAATGATGAAATGTCGACTGTTGGGTTCAAGGTCACCTACCAATGATGAAAGTAGGACCAGGGTGCGTGATAGGACTACAATATCATGTGACTCTGAGACAAACTGAGGGTATGGCCGACATGCAAAGTCAAGAGTTCTTAGGCATGGTCGACACAGGTTGATAGACTTCCTTTGAACAAGAGCATGAGACATATGGAAGACTCTGGCAGCATAGACTCGATGGTGAAACCATTAGATACAGGAGGCATAAATGAAATTCTCTATAGGGACTAGAAGAGTAACCAGTCGGTAGAGAAAACTCTATGTAACAAGCTCAACTTCTTAAGGCTATGATAAACCCAAAATTATGATGACAAATGGACTTGATAACTTTGTGCTCTGTTCAAAGGCAACATGATTGCTGCCAATATAAGATAATACTCCCTTCCCGCCCATCTTTTTTTGTTT
This sequence comes from Picea abies, assembly GCA_900067695.1. NCBI lineage: Eukaryota > Viridiplantae > Streptophyta > Pinopsida > Pinales > Pinaceae > Picea > Picea abies. The sequence continues at coordinate 2,926 of CBVK0103636483.1, read as the reverse complement.
TTTCATAGACAAATGAATGTTATGATATAGAGGAGGAAATGAGTGTCACAAGTAAGCAAAACTAATTCCAGCAGTGGAACATACCTATGCTCAATGCAAGGAGATGCATGCAGGAGATGGACACTCAGGGGAATGTTCCCTCCTGGGTATAGGGTGTCAAATTGTGAAGGATATAAACAAGACTCTGCTTGGTTGAGGATGAAAAACTGCTGAGGCAAACAGTTTATAACACAAAGCGAGAACTGACTATAGGCTCAATACTGCAAGCAAGGGCATGAGATGCAATCACAACTTAACGCCAAAAAATGTCCTTTTTCATGATATTTAGTCTACTTGGTGTGAAAAAGGGATAAACTTGTACCAAATAGACATTCTTTCAATTCCAATTTACGAGTGTAAAAGAGACAAGTTCACTCGGAAATCTTTTCTCTTTTTGAAAAACGAGTCAAAAAAGAGCTTAACTAAGACTCATGACCTTTTGAGTCCATTTTACGAGTGTGAAAGGGACAAATCACTTGGAAATATTTTCGTTTTTTAGACGAGTCAGAAAAGAGATTAAATCAGACTTGCTTGGGAGTTTCTAGGCAGCAAGTCATGGGGGAGGCGAAGGCTCCCATGCTGGACTTCTGTGGAATATCAGTATCTTACGAATAGCTAACATAAGCTTGGGAAAACCCAAAGCTATCCAAGTCGAGGAGGATAAAGTGATAGCAGAGGTTATCGTCTTTGTGATATACCAGATAATGTCTCTTACTAGAAAAGACATAGGAGGGGGCATTGGAAGACCATCCCAATCAAAGGGGACCTCTCCAGGACTTGAAGGAAGAGTACTCGGGGAGATTAAGACTCTCTCTTGTTCATAAGGAGCATTATCAGGAATGCTAACAATATGGTTGACGGATGCATGACCCTCCAAAAGGAGAGTTGGACCGATCATAGATTGCACTAGTACGACCACTTCTTCAATTCTAGTTTGAAGAGGATGTGTGATGACAGAGATATGGGATACATCACCCTCAATAACAGGGGTATGGTCAGGAGAGGATTGTAGCGACATTATTTTTGTGTCAATCAAAGGAGACAAAGGGTGTGGGGAAACCAAAGACACTTCAAAACCCAAAGGGCCCTCGGGTGAGAACCACGCTTCTGGTATCCCAGCCATAGTTGGACATAAACGAGTAAGGTGATCTCCTTCGCAAGTCCTGCAAAGTAATTTAGGCTTACGCATAAGACCTCTAGGCTTTTCGATGCCCCCAACGTCATTCCCAATGACTGGTGATATGTTCTCAACTTGACTGGCAGAGGTGAGAGAGTCATCTCCTACGTGATGTACAGAGGTTGGAAATGTGACATCGATATGACTTGTGGTGACTAGAGTGATGCACCTAGCATGACTAGCAATAGCTGAGTGCAAGTTGTCAACATGACTTGCAGAGGTTGTCGACCCATCTCCAATGTGACTGGAAGAGGTTGGTGATGGAGCTCTAGTATGACTGGCAGTGACTGGACTAGTGGTGGGTTGTGGCATTTGATACCAAGGTCTAGGGAAATATTGGCTTTGAAACATTGCAGGCTAGGAAGGGTCATGGTTTACCCCCTGTCCCTATTCGGAAAGGTAGTATTCTTTGCCTAACTGATCCAAAGAGGCTTGTACGGGAATCATCACTGAAGTCTGTGAAGAGGCAGAAGTATAATAAGGATTATTCAAGGGAGGATATATGTTTCCCCCATGTGAAGGGGTTCCATGAAGAGGGTAGCCCGAAACGTAAAACCGATTCTCCCTGTATGAAATACCTGGGGATATATGTGGACCTGCCATGGGAAAATTGTTCAAGGGAACCGACATGATGGGCGAAAGATACATAGATGGGGTGTAATAAGTAGAATAAGAACCCATTTGAGTACTGGCTCCTGAAAGAGCATAGCTAGGACTGGATCCGTAAAAGGGGAGGTTCCAACCTCCCACAGTGAGAGTTGGTTGAGGGACATGACTCATATAAAATGAAGATGTAGGAAGCGGGGCCATGGTGCCCTAGGATCCAATGCTAGGATTCATATAAGTGGGGGAGGGAGAGGATGGAAAGGGTGAAGGCATGTTCACCATATCAATAGGAAAATGATTAGAGACCCAAGGCATGGACTAAGTGTCATAATTATGCATACCATTATGAAAAGCGGACATATTCGTCCCCATGAAATGAGTGCACATCATGGGGGTGGTAGCGGTAAAAGAGGGAGCTATGGGAACTCCACTATCCATGATAAGACAAAATCCTAAGGCCAACTAGTAATCAAAGAGGACACCAAAATCTCAAATGGTCAATATGCACACAAATGGGGTAAAGTGGCTAAAAAGGGCCTCCCTCCCTAAAGAAGTTATGTCTCTCCAAAGAGGGGCCTGAGACTCCCTTCTAAATATCGAAGGTAACATAATCAATTATAAGGGCCCTCGTGGGCTTAACAATCATTCTGTCATATCCCCCTAGAGAAGTAATCCTCCGTAAAGGTTGTGTGTGTTGTTCGACCCTTATCTAACCCAAGGTACCTGCAGAATAACCCCTGCAAGTAACCTATGTGGCACCTAAGTCAAGCAACTAAGAAACCAATGTATAACCGATGCATAAGCGAGCAGTTGTAATTTAGGTCCACCATATGGACAAGGTAGAAAATCCTGAAACCTTGAAAGTACCACCTCTCACGGAGGTAAGAGCACTAGCAAGATTCCTAGATACGAATAGATCCCCAGAAATATCTCTGACGCTAAAAAGGTATCAGGGGGATATCCCTTCAACCAACCTCGTGATTAAATCTGGTGTAAGCGGAGCCTCCTTATGTTACCGATTATACAATGGATTTCTCCACTCCCTTTGTCAGACACATATGTTGATTTAATAGCTTTGGAGAAGTTTACTCACAAAATCCTATT
>CBVK0103636462.1:0-10298 GCA_900067695.1 Picea abies | reverse complement strand
TGAACTTGCTGAACACTTCATCTTTAGATTTCAAGAGATACAACCAGGTCCAACGAGAATAATCATCAATAAGTGATACATAATATACATACCCATTAATGGAGGACGATGGCATTGGGCCACACACATCTGAATGAATGAGTTCTAGGACTCCTTTTGCTTTGTTGTCTCTCTTTGGAAAAGGGTTCTTGATGTTCTTCCCTTGTGCACATCCATTTCATATGCCTTCATGGTCAACCTTGAGTTCTGGTAAACCTGTGACTGCTTTGCATATGTATGGTAGCGCCTTGTAGTTAATGTGAGCTAATCTTCTATGCCAAAGTTCACATGGATTCTCAATGGTGTGGGTCATGGCAGCTTCTGAGTGACCCTTTAGCTTATGCAAGCCACCTTCTTCTTTTCCAATGATGATTGCTTCATTTATGGTCTCTCCTTTAGCACGTTGCCTTCTGCAACCTCAACTATAGCTTCGTCAGGGTTATTACCTGTGACCTGGAGCAAGGTCAACAAAACAACAAGCAGGAATAATATCCTTTTGATAATATAAAGCAATAGCACGAACAATCATCACAGTGGCTCCTTTAGAGCTATCACTTGTAACTTGTTTGAAGCAAAGATTAAAGGTAAGGAATACAATACGAAAATGAGGTCAACACTCTCATAGTGTTGTGATCAAACATTCCTCCATGGCAACCTGGATCTAACACACGAGATTCTTCCTAGAGGAGGTGTTATTTGCATCAGACAAATGATTAAGTTAAGCATTTATCTCTATATGCTCACATGCTATTAAGTATGATACTTTACAAAGACTACTATCTCAACTATAGTCATCAACTTGTCATGTGTACCTTTGAATCTTATTAACTTGATTAATCAAACCTCGAGCCTTGTCCTCAGGAATGAGTGCTTGCTTTTCTTCCGAGTCTCCTTCACTCAAGATGACAAGTGCTTTCTTCAACCTGTCTTCTGTACTAAGACAATACGCTATCTTGACAGAAGGTTGGGTTAGAGGATAAGTTCTATGATCTCAACTTTTAATCCATCTAATACCTTGACTTAGATTCTGATCAAAGGTTAGAATGATAGTCATAGCTACAACATGCAACACTGATCAAAATAATGTCATAACAAATAGATGCATATCAGAATAATCACACCTGGGTTGCATCATTCCTTTGAATGTGTTGGATCTTGAGATCCTTCTGGATCTATGGCAAGAGATCCCTTCTCCTGCAAATACTTTGTTATGAACATAAATATACATAAATAGATATTCATAACATAATAATTAATTAATAAATAATAATTATTAATAATGAAAGGTCATGTCTCAAAGGACATGACTATTGGTTAAGGGCATCCCTGCGTGGGTATATAAACGAGCCCTAATTCTCAATTTTAAATATCTTACTATTCATTCTTATTATGTATATATTTGTCCATATGGATTTGATTACTATATTCCAGATATTTTGGATTATTTGTGCGTGACGAACTTTGTTCGTCTCATTTGGTATCAGAGCAAGTCTCGATCCGGCTTTTAGCCAACCCCATTGTTTCAGAGTTTCTTTGAAAATCCGGTCTTTGACCACCAACTAGACCTTTGGCCATTCAAATTTTCAAAGTTCTTAGGAACTTCGGTCTTTGACCAAATCAGGCATTTGGCCATATATAAACTCAGAAGTTTGTTGAAGAACACATTCCGTTGCTAATTATAAGAAAAAAAAAAAAAAATCAAATCTGGTGCAAAAGAAGAAAGAAGAGACTATTTTGTTGCCAAACACAAATAGAGGATTCTCATTCAGTTTATTGCAGAAAAAGGGTGAAGGACAAAGTTAGTATCTCTGTTGAATTTTTATGCACTGCTACACAAGAAGAAACAGGAAAAATGTAAGTCTGTTGCAAATTCAAAGAATACTAGAAGTTTCCAAAAGAAATACTGCACTTAGTACACCGTTGAATTTTTTCAAAGGAATATATCGGAGAATCATCATCAGGGAATATCGACTTAAGCATTAATCAACAGATTTCAGTTCCATTTAGTTCCGTTTATTTTAGAAATTGCTCCAAAATAGTTCTTAATTGGTAGCCAAAGATTTCATTAAAATATCATGTGTGGAGAAACTGTCGCTGTAAACCCAACCGCTACAAAGTCGGGTTTCGCCTTTACCTTTTCGTACATCTGCCATTTCTCTTCCGTGCATTGTCATCGTGGTTTGCATTGCTAATTGTGTCATGAAGAGAATAACACAGATTCACATGGTAGAATAAGGTGACTTCACATTGCCATTAGAATAATTTTTGGGTCGTGCCAGTGGAACGCTTTGATTTTTAGGAAGCATCGTGACTGTCAAGCCACCGAATTAAAAAGAACTATCGCTACCACACGTGCAACAATTCATAAGGGTGATATTAAATCCCGATGATCGTGCCAATATTGAGGGGATTACATTATTGTTGTCACCACACACATCGACTGTAAGAGATATTAAGTGAACAGGTAATACACAGGTCAACCATACGCTGCAACGTTTAATTAGGGGTGTAACCATCCGTGGTTGAAAAATCAAGACGCGAAAACAAGGAAACGTCACCATTGGATAACCTGGTTCGATTCAAGTATACTAGAGGGTTGGAGAATTAGAAGTTTATAAAATTAATTTAAGTTAAGAAGTGTTATCTATTACCTAATTTCCAAGGCAAAATTTGAAAGGGCTTTTTCGAAATTAAAAAGGGTGTACAAATTCGTAAGTTCCAATTCAAAGATTAAAAAAAAAGTACCAACTCAAACTAAGGTCCAGACCTTAGAAAGAGTCAGACCTGCTTGTAACCCTAATTGTTATGTAAAGGGTACAGGTCGGCCCCACCTTAATGTGATTAATAATAGATGTAAAAGATAATTAATCTGGTTAATATTAATTATAATAATAATAATAATAATAATAATAATTATAATGTGACTTAGAGAGGTCGGCCCCATTGAGCCAATAGACACTTTTGTTGATAGGACAAGTCTAATATAAGTAAAGGAAGATTCCCCATTGTGGAATCACATCTTTCATTTGAGTTTGGAAATTTCAGCAAGTACACTTCTTTGGGAAAAGTGCACACCTCTCTTGGGTGCTAGAGTTCTAGGGTTGGAGCACCCTCTTGTGTGATAGGGCTTATCTTGGTGGTGAAGGTCTTTTCTCTTGAAGAATATAGCAAAGGATTTGGCTGGGTTTTCTTCGCTTGTTGAGAAGGGTTTCTAGGATACTTCTTGTGTTCTTGTGCATGGTGTTCCTTCTTGTGATCTTGGTTGCTGCAACATTCTTGTTTATGGTTAAGTCAAATGCAAATTGAAATGAACTACATGCTTAACCTAGCTTATTGAAAAATAAACATGGTATTAGAGCATAGGTCTAGAAAGAGCCCATTGCACAAGCATCCACCAAGTCTCAACTCACCTTGTGTAGAAACCGTACGACCCTCCTAGGGTTCCTAGAAATTTTGTGCGACCCTCCTTCTTTCTTAGTTTCAACCCTTAATACTTGGATGTTGGGGCTAATTTTGGCATAGGAGTGTACGACCTCCTTCAACGCACTTCTAGCAAGCTTCAGATCAAAATTCCGGGCATTTTGAAATTTTGGTCCTAAGGTGTCTAGGGTTTCGCTAAATTCTATAGAAATTTTAGTATCAGGGTTTCTGCAACTCATTGAAGGAGATCTTCAGCTCACCAGTGTTCTCCTATCTTTCAAAGGCATATTGTTGGCAGTCATAAGTCCAATAAAACCTAAAAGTGCTATCCTAGCCTAGCCGTTAGGTTTTCTAGCCCAGTTGACAAAGGATTGTGAAGAATCTAAAATTATGATGAACAAAAACTATGATGAAAGATAAGTTTGATGGATCAAGCAACTTCAAGTTCTTGAAAGACAAGACTTCAGAGGAAGACTTATTGTGGGTAATACAAAAGAGTTTACCAGAGACAACTATCAATGAATTGAAGAAAGATGACGTCAGGACAAGGAATCCAATCACCTACACAAGCCCTTACATTGAAGGGCCAAGTTCAAAATAACAAAGACGACAAAAGGTGACACCATGACTATTTTCTTCATAAAGATCTCAGAGGATAGAGATCAACCAAGAGCCATTGGAGAAGTCATATCGGCATCCTTAGGTATGCACTTGTATATATTATTTGTATCATTGTCATGAGGGTAATTGCAGGAGGAAGGAACCTTTGCTGAAGTCATGGATCCAAAAGGATCTTAGTGCATTCAGAGGAACAACACACTCAAAGTAAAGACTCCAGGTTTGATTGTTGTGATTGTCATTCCTCTAACCTATATTTCTATAAGTTTGCTACATTACAAGTAGGTGTTGTAGCTGCAACAATATTCCTTAAATTGTTTTGATTCTAGAGATGTACTCATTATTCTCCTTTAGGAGATATTCTTGTGTCGGTTCTTTTTGTTTTCTTGTTCCAGATAGGTTAACAAGAAAAGAAGATGCTTATCCTTTAGAGGGAGTCACTTGACTTAGAGGGAGTCAAAACTATTTGAGAAAAAGGAAGAATAAAACCATCATTGAGAAAACTAATGCTATAATGCATGATCAGAATCCTTCCAGGATTCCATGGCCAAAAGCATGTATGACACAGTATATGTGCAGAACAAAAGTAACGACCTTTAGGGGTTCGAAATTAGGGTCTTTATTTTCAGGAGTTGTAGTCGCAGTGTTGTCCTTCTCCTCTGTCTGCCTAGAAGAACTACCTCTATTGAAACCTGGAAGGTTGGACTTCCCTGAAGCTTGCATGTTTTTATCAATCTTAACTGCTATATCCTTAGCTGCCTTGAGGTTGAGGGGTCCCTTATCTCTAAGCTGGTATGTCATTTCCCCACCAAAAGCCTCGACATAGTAGATCAAAATGGCATCATTTGGAGGCTTGATATTTGTATGCATGCTAGAGACAAGTTCATTGAATTTCTTGTTAAACTCATCCATTGTCTCATTCTCGTTCTTTTTTATTGTGTTAAGGGTTGCCAACAGGTGATGGTGATCTTCCTTTTCCCCCCATTTTTCTGTGAAGGCATCTAGAAGATCTTTGAGTGTTTTGAAAGAGTTGTTGGGCATATCCTCGTACCAATCTGAGGCATCGTCTTCTAAGGAGAAGACAAAAAGTTTAATCTTAACATCCTCATGATCATGTGTTGCACACCATTTGTAAATGCATCTCATGAATGACTTAATATGCATTTTGGCAGACACAACATTATTTCTCTGGAAACTAGGTAATTTTTCAATAGCTTTTTCTGGGATAGCATGTGGATAGTTATTTATTGCAGTGAAGTCACCAGGGTCATATATAGCCATTTATGAAAAATTACTTTTATTAATAAAGAGCAAGTGGATATCAGAAATGGTCATCGGTTCCTAGACGACTAAGGACTCTACGGTAAGAGACTTTGGCTAACCTCCTTCGATAAACCTTTTCAGGTTCAGGAATGAAGTTAAATTGGCCTTCTGAGTTCCTCCTTGTAGAGTACTTAGTCAAATTGGGATTAAGTGGAGTCGACAAATGGTTGAGTCTATTTTTGATAAAGTACAAGCATAAAACAAAAAATCAAAAAAACAAAAACAAAAAGGAAAACAAGTCGTGTTCCGGGAATAGAAAGATTTATCCTTGGCAACGACGTCAAAAAATGTTGCCGCCTTATACATACCTGGGCTATCGTGGAAGAAATCTTCAATCCACTTGGTGTGTCCTTGGGGGCAAGTTTCGAGTCAAGGTGTTGTCACCTGATCCTTAACTCCTCCGTCTAGGCTAACTCCTAGCGAAGCCAAGGGGGGTAGTCCCTAACAAAATACTAAGGCACTTTTAAACTAAGAAAGCAAAAGAACTACTTTTAGGAGTTTATTGCAAAATAAAACAAAGGCATTCAACACTTAACATTCATCATTTGAGATAATCATATAAATCATTTGTCCATAAACTTGCATATATCAAGTAGGATACAGGATCTGCAAGATTAACGAAATTAGTTAGACAATTGCATGAATGAAGTAAATTGCTGACATACATAAAGATAAACCAGTTGTACCAGTGCCTTAAAAGGAGTCGTGGGCAATTGTTGATCGTGTGTTTTATTAAGGTAAATTAAAGGTAGATTAATGAGAGAATATGTGGCCTCTTTAAGGGCTAGCTCTTTGTTTGGAAATTTGCGGAGAACTTACCGAAACCCAAGAGGTCTCACCAGTAAGTTCACTAAGAGTGTCGGATGTCCAAAATAGGTGGGAAGCCAAGTTTTGAGAGGGCCCACCTTACTTCACAGATTCCCCTTAAGCGTTTTCCCGTGCATTGAGATAGCAACTTCCGAGATTTCCCTAATTAAACTTCCGAGAAAATAACTGAAAGATATGCTTTGCAAGAAACTTGAAAATTGAAACTTGCAAGAGTTATTGATGATAGTGGAAAATAAGCTCTAAACTAAACATGCATAAAGATTGAAAGTATTTTAGACATGGATGTGAAATGTGAGTGTTATGTGTGTTAGATTTGTTTATGCTTGTATGTGTGTTTAAGATCAAAAGATGAAACTTGCACATAAAGAAAGTAAAGCCAAACCACGACACGCAAATCCCCCTAATGCGGATGGAGAAACTTGGCACAAAAGGGCCTGCTTTTATTAAACCTATTACAATGAGAACTAAGTTCTCATTTAGGTTCTCTTTTCAGAAACTTGGATCCGTATAAGTTTTGGATCTTAAGAATTACAAGAAACTTGAAACAAAAAAATCTTCTTTGATGAAAGTAGGAAGCCCTCGGATGCTCCGAAATCCTTGATTTCGATAAAATCGACAGAATCTCCCCTTGCTTTTGGATGGACCTGCTAAAAAACAACAAGTAATTTGATTAGAAGATGATAGGAAACAATTTAAAAGACTAAATTAGAACTTGGAAAATTTATTCAAAATTTTGTGAAAATTTTCTAAGGCAAAAAGGATAATTTTTAGAGATTTTTCGACACTTTGCAAGACCCTAAACTAAGTTCTTTTAGTTGTTTCTGTTTGCTGTCCTAAAACAACAAGCATAGGACAACTAACTAGCTTGATTTACAATGCGAAACAAAACAACTATCTAGTTTAAGATTTAGATGAAAAGAACCTAGAAAATTGCAAGGAAACTAGCCTAGATCTACTCCTTTAGTTATAAAATATTGCAACTAGATCTAGGAACTTAAGGCATGCAACATTATATATTAAAATTTAACTTTAAAATAGATCTAATCAACATGCAATCAAAGAAAAAGAAAGGAAGAAAAATATTTATGATTTTTTATTTTTTATTTTTTATCCGGAGCTTTTGCTTGAACATGGAACACTTGGGCTATGGGGTCCCTTTGGTGTGAGGAAGAGGGAGAATGTCTTCTTTTTGGACTCCTTGGACAAACACTAGATGCAACCTAGCTCCTTTGCCTCTCCAAGAACTGGATTCTGCATGCAACAAAGAACCCCTGCAAATACATGTAGTCTTGGTGTTTCCTACACAGAAAACCTTAATTGCACATTAGTTTAAACAAAAACAAGACATGCAATGAAACATTCAATATAGATAAACAAGTGGATTAAACAGTAAACAAACTAAAGAACCCACTCCAATAAGATAATAGTATCCCTATGATTAGCCAAGTAAACAATAAATACATGCAGTAAATCAATGTAACATCACCTCAAATAAGTCCAACATTCATTCACACATGAGCACCACACACCATAGATGATTTCTAAAGTCTTTCACTATTCCAATAGCATGAAAAAATTACAACAATGATGCACAAGCTTGCCCAAATTCCAACCTAACAATGGAGGGGGGTAGCCTTGCTTATATAGCAAAAGGGTTGACAACTCTAAAGAAGGGATGCACAAGTCTAAGAGGAGATGTGCAAGGTTAAAGGAGAGATGCATGTAGTAGAGTGGAGATGTGTGGAGTGGTTGTGAGGTGAAGGGTAGTGATGTAGGGTGAAGGGTGAGTGAAGTGAGGACGAGTGGGGTGGAAGTGGAGTAGTGAGGGCGAGTGATGGCTTTGGGATGTGCGACATCCCTTTAGAATGCGCCAACTATGTAAGTGGGGTCGAGTGCCTTCATTGGGATCTCCTCCACGCTTATGTCACCCTCAGTGAAGTCGCCTTACCCTTTGCTTAACTCCTCTAAGCCTTCAATCAACTGGGGACAAGGAAAAAACATGTTTCTGACATGTTCCCCAATTTCCCTAAAAAATATGGATTTAACTAAATTACCCCTTTTCCATATTTTTAGAGTAAATTTCATTTTTTAGTGATAATAATCACTTTTTTGTGCCTCGAAAGAAGGGAAATAGCGGTTTACATGGTATTCTCGACTAGAAAACGACCATAAATATGACATTTGACAATGTTTGATGCCATATCTTTACATCTTATTGATTTACAATTGAAAATTCCATTTTTGTGGGAATTTTATTAATTGACTAAAACATTAAAAAAAACCTATCAAACCCAGCCGCAATTACCATATGACTCAATTAATATGACCTAGTATGAACTCATATACATTTGGACACTAGACATTGGTTATACCATGCCAAGGCCTAACCACCAGCACATACTTCAACTTTGGAGTTAGTCCATTGAGTAAAAAAACTTAGAAATTATTAATCGCCCACAAAGACAGGCAAAAAAATAATTAACAAGTAAAAAAAACACTGTAGGGTACATGCTCGTACCTAGGTCTTAAGTGGCCAATAACCTTTTTACAATATTTCATACTCAGGTCATTTATTACAATGATGGAAATGCAGAAAAAGGTGGTCTTTTGCAAGACCGACTAAACTTTGAACTTTGACTTCTAAGCATTTGTCTGCTCAGTCTTTGGCGGCTCATCTTCAATTCAGCTAATGCAAATTGGTGGATAATAGGTGCCTTTGTAGAGGGCGAGCTGCACCTTGTCATAAATGCTATTGTTTCCTAGCCCATTCATTGGCTCTTACTTTTAGCTTTATTGCTTTTGATCTTTTGTTTTTGTGCTTCATGGGAATAGTTGAGGGCCACTGTCTTGGCTTGATGACTAGAGGTGACAATGTTATCCACAAACATTTCACAGAGATGAGAAGTATGGTTCGTGATGAGACCCCTTTTCTCTTGGCTATGCCACCGAGAGCCACTACCTTGGTTTGGTAACCAGATAGGTGGTAGTGTCATACCGCTACATGCCCATAGTCATAATAGGTCGACTTGTGATGAGACCTCCTATCCATCAACTAGTAACTTGAGTGTTTATGTATCTTATGGGTCCCCTTTTCACTGCTTTATCGAGGATCCTTGGGCGAAGCATCTCAAAGGTTTCAATATTGGCTTTTAACTCTTGCCAACTACTTTTACCCTTTGGGACTTCATCCCCTTCTTCCCACGAGGTAAGGCACAACCCTTACTAGTGTAGCCAATCCCAATGCCCAAACAAAGTTAGGGCGAGATGAGAGGAATAAAGATGGAAATTGGTAAGTATGGAGGGAACAAACGATGACCTTTCACAGACCCACCCAGTGGCAGCCCATACTAAAGGTATATCAACTTACTAGGGCACCATGTCACCCAGGTATGAACGAGGCAAAGAGCATAATTTCCAAGCAAACGTCATGAAATGAAGAAGAATTCAATGCAACATATTCAAGTTCTTCAAATATCAGAGTGACACATACCATGATACCTAGACTCATTATCTCATGGAGCAAGACTTACTGCTATTTCAGGACTAGGCTGGTGGGATGGATACTGTTGTTGTTGATAAATGGATTGCACTGAAGAAAAGAGGGACCCTCCGAGGCCATGCTCAAGTCGTCCGACTCTCGGTACTCCATGTCTAGGACCTGTGGGCCTCGAGACGTGCTCTCCTTAGTTATCCCTAGGGTAGGGGATAACAGGGCTTATTGACCCAAGAAGGGCATGTACCTCATTTCATGGAAAGAAGGGGCTAAAGGTTCGAGGGTAAATGTAGCTGGAAAAAGATAAATCCAAATCATAGCCTTCTAGATGCTCCCCCAAGAGGTCTTGAGAACAATGAAATGTTTCTTTTGAAAAATTGGAAGACCTGCAAAAAAAAATTCACATTAAATAAATGTCTCGCTTGTTGAGGTGTGTACACGTATGCGAATGCGCTTGGAAAAATGTTGCATCGCGGACGAAGGGCAACACACCCTCTACAAAGGTACCTGTTGCCGCCTTATACACACCTGGGAGACGTGGAAGAAATCTTCAATCTACTCGGTGTGTCCTTGGGGG
>CBVK0103636442.1:0-11709 GCA_900067695.1 Picea abies | reverse complement strand
AAGGAAGCTACTTGGAGAGTATAAATAAGAGACAAGGCTCTCTCATTTTATATAAAACTTGAGAATATTGATTATCTATAGGTGACTGAGGTAACCAAATGATATCTAAGCCTAATTTCAGAGGGAAGGTGAATCAAAGAATGATGGAATTCAAGGGAGGATAAATTATTTTGATGATGTTTTCTAAGGTATGTTATTTACAGGTCATCTCACCATTTTCACAATAATTTTTTTTATAGAATGATTTGGACTGTGAAATTGATAGGCCATTGAGGAAACATATTCAAGTATATGTGGTAAACATTTCATATTGTAGTTCATTTTATTTTTGGAGTTACACTCCGTGGAAAATAGGGTTTCTGGGTAGTCCTAAAACTAGTCTAAAACAAGTGTTTTGGGTAAAAACGTCATAAATTCTTCATAAAAGATCCAAATTCAGTATGAAAAAATGTGTTGGTTAGAGTACAGTTTGTAGTATTCTATGTAACATTTTCATATATATTCAACAAATATTCTATGCATGGCACGTTGTACAAGGTCGCTCTCTAGAATAAGCCATAATTCAACAGAGTATGCCATTTTTGCTATAACTCCTTTTCTGAGAGGTTCCAATTAGTGACACCTAGAGGAATTGCATAAACAAATTGAATAAAATTGTGTTCTATTTTCATATCTTTATTGATTACAGGTACATAGTTATGATTATTTCAAGTTAGGGTTGTTGACTAACCCCAAACTAGTCACGTGAGACTAAAGAAAAGTTTGATGAAAATGCTAGTCTCTTGTTGTAAAGTCATATAAGAAAAATAGTAACCTTTAGGGTTACTACCTTTGTCCCCAAAAACATTCTGAATCAGAATCATACTCGCCATTCCCATTGCTAACTAAATCTCATATCATTTCTCAAATTTCTTTTGTTGTCGTCGTAGTCATTGCTAACCCAAATATGATACTCTTACTCATTAGGATGCGGCTTTAGCCGTGTACGTCTGTCTAATGTTGTATTAGTTGTTTCCTGAAAGTTAAAGAAGGTTTGTAGGTATGTAATCATATACACCAAGTCTATTACAGAGTTACAAATCATATTTGGATGATGAAATTGATGAGGAATTTTGGTTAAGGTACATGTTGGGTACATGGTTGAGACAAGTAGTTGATGAATTGGCACATACATGAGTTGTATATTTGATGATGTTGGTACATATTGATGAGTCATAGTTGATGAGTAGTTGAAACATGATTGGTACATACTTGGTACATGGTTGGATTTACTTGTTTATGGTACATATTGATTACAGGTTGATGCATGGTTGATGCACTTGTTTATGGTACAGGTTAATTATAGGTTGAGGTACAGGTTGATGCATGGTTTATGCATGATTCAGGTTTATTGGTATAGGTTTATAGTGGTATATCGCATAGTGATAGTGTGACAGTGGTTCCATCATTCTACTTCTACTTCATGGAGGTTGGATGGGGCAAGGGCAAGTGGTTGTATCCACCTTATGGTTGTAGCTGGAGAACATAGGGGGTTGTATCCCCCTTTATGTTTATAGCCAGATGTTGGCATAGGGGAAGACCCAGGGTTTAACTCTAACAATGCACCAACAATCCCTAACTACTATCCCTTTCGGCAACACCTGTGAAGCAGATGTAGTCTCACCCGAAGTAGCAATAGGGGGTTGCAGGACATAGTTGTCTACAACCAGAGGAAATGCAAAGTGGATTCAATACAATAATATAGAAAAATCTAGTTATCATTTACCAGCTCAACCCTACTTCACATATATATATCTCAGATCTAACACAATGATGCAATCACAGAGTAACATAATTAAAAATAACACAATATGAATCACACATCACAACAAGATATACGTGGCTCACCCTCTCCCTAGGGATACGTCCACATAACTGTGTTTCTTGATATTATAGGAAAACATATAGTTCTACCTGTGCTCTTATTTTGTAGATCTCTCTCCTTCTCTCTCTCTTTCTCTCCCCTCCCTGCACACCCAACTACAGGGTTGATCTTCGCACCCAGCTGAAGATCTTACAACACAAAATCTCTATCGACAAAATAATTCTCTCTATCAACAATTATAATTGCTCATTACATTCTCTCTGTAACCCAATCTAGGTCCTCTTGACCCTTATTTATACATTACAATGACTATCAGACAACCTTAGGCTGAAACCTACGTTTCAAAACCCTAAAATTCCAAAGCCCTCGTTCTCTAAAACCCTAGGTCAACTTGGCCTGAGTTTTCAGGGCCTCACTAGCCCGACTGTGCTTATTTCCTACCAGGTGCTCCAAAGTATCTATTGGTGGATTTTTCTGCTTGTTGAGTTGTCCATGATCCCTCTTTCTTATTGATCTTTCTTCCTTAGTCTTCTCATTCAATGACTCACTTTCTCTTCGCTCCTTTTCTTTTTCTTTAACCACTTCGAGCCAATATCCGTCAAGGTGTTTTCCACACAATTTGTACTTCATGCTTATTTCCTTAATATTCACTTCCTTCCATAACCAAGGGCCAACAGATCCCCAAAAATCACATGTGACTTCTCCCAAGGCACTTCAGATATGAACCTTATGTTTTGCTTTGGCTTTAGACTATGTGGGGAAGCTTGTTCTTTCTGCACTGTCCCTTTCTTCCCTATGCAGACTGTATTTTCTATGTCTGGTACCCATTTTCAACTACACCTAGTACCTAGACCCATCTCCTTATGCTTTTATTGAGAGTTGTAAGGTAGCTAGTTTTCATAGTACAATGTCAACCAACTCCCATTCACTAAACCCTCATTCCACTCTCCGTTGAGTGTCTTCAACTGTGTAACTCCTCCTTTTGTAACATAGGTGACCTCAAATGTCCCAAGCCAATGTGTTTTGAACTTCCCTAGATTCTTCATGAACTTTTTGTCATATACCAATACCAAATCTCCTCACTTAAAGGCTTTCTTCCTAATGTGTATGTCATGGTAAGCCTTCTCTCATTCCTTTTGTAGTTTCTGATGGAATCCTGCAATAAATCTGTCTTCCTCTAGCTCTACCAACTGCACAAGCCTCTCTTAAACAGTGCCAGTTTCATCCATATCTGTGAATACTGCAATTATAAGACTAGGAGCCAAATATTCCATAGGTACTACTACTTCTAGACCATAAACAAACTTAAATGGAGTCTTCATTGTCATCTTCTTGCAAGTAGTTCTATAGGCCCATATCACTGTTGGTACTCTCAAATCCCAGTCGTCCATGTTCACACTACAAATATTCGTTAGCCTTGTCTCCAAGATCTTGTTGAAATCTTCCACTATCCCATTCTCTTCTGGATGGTAAGGAGTGCTCTTTTGATGGTGGACTTCAAATTCTTGATTCAAAGATTTGATAGTCTTATTAATAAAGTTTGTACCTTGATCTCTCATCAGGGTCTTTGGGGATCCAAACTTGGTTATGATATTATCAAATATAAATCACACAGTTGTAGTTTCACTACAGTCCTTCACCTCTCTTTCTTCTGGCCATATGGTCAAATACTTTGTTGCAGCGATGATGTATCTAGCTCCTATGCACTTTCCTGGTGGGCTAATAGGTCCCACAAAATCAATGGCCCACTTCTCAAATTCCTTTAAATTTAGTTGTGGTGCTAAAGGCATCTCATCTCTTTTGGAAGGTTTCCCAACTCTCTGGCATACATTGTAGGCTTTATAATATTTTTTAGCATCTTTATGTAAAGTAGGTCACCAGATGCCATCTCTAAGAACCTTCTACACTATTTCTTTTCTTGTGTAGTGTCCTCCTGTGATGCCTTCATGTGATTCTGTTAGAATCAATGGTTTTTATTCCTCCATAACACATCTCATCAAGATCTCATCAAATCCCATCTTGTATAGATGTCTAACTATAAGTGAAAAATATGCATCACATACTACCAGTTGTTTTTTCTATATGAGTGTATATTTGTGAGGTTCCATTATTGTTGATAGGAATTGGACTATCTTGGTGAAGTGATCATCAACCCTTCTTATGCCCAACAACTATGAATATGGTAGTGTATCCTCCAAACTAGTAGGTTCCTCTCCATGCTCCAACCTAGACAAGTGGTCAGATCCCTTGTTCATTTTCCCTAGATTGACCACTATTTCAATCATATTCTTGGAATAGAAGTAACCATCTACATATCCTTCCCCCCAACACTAGATTGTTGACTAGGTAAGTAACCATCTACATATCCTTCCCCCCAACACTAGATTGTTGACTAGGTATTTCAATGCAAAGGGATCAGTGAACATTTAAAATTTCCTCCCAACAAGTAGTGTTGAAATTTCTGCAGTGCATACACCATGGCTAAACCTTCTCTCTCAGTGGTAGTGTAGTTTATCTTAGGTGTAGATAGTTTCTTTCTAGAAAGGGATAACGGATGGTCAATATCTCTTGCTCTTCATTGTGCTAACACTTCTCCTAGTGAAATAGATGAAGCATCGACATGCACGTGAAATTCCTTGCTCCAATATGGGAAAACCAGAATAGGCACAGTAACCATTTTCTCTTTCATTGTGTTGAAGTTGTGCTGACATTATTCTATCCATTGAAACTGACAATCTTTCTTTAACATCTTCTACATAGGTGTTGTGATATGTGCATAGCCCTTAATGAAATTTTTTTAGTATCTAGTATGTCCCAGCGCAGTTCGTAGTTGTCTGACTGAGGTAGAGTGGGGTATATCAACAATAATGATAATCTTGGACGAATCTACTAGCAACCCCTTCTTACAGACAATATTCCCTAGTAGCACTCCAAAGGGTGAAAATAAGATGCACTTCTTGAGGTTTAGGGAAATCTGACATTGCTTGCACTTATCAAACATTAGTCTTAAACATTCAATATGGTTTTGTAATAAGCTAAAATTAGTCCAATCATCAAAATATACTTCCAAATATTTATGTAAAAACTCGAATGCTTCGACCACCACCCTAGAAAAGTTGGCTGGTGCATTCTTCAATCTAGAAGGCATCACTATGTACTGGTAGGATCCCCATTTTGTTGCAAATGTGGTCTTGTGGTGATCTTCCTTGGCAATCCTGATCTGGTGATAACCTGAAAATCCATTTGTGAAGGAGTAAACTTCTTGGCCTCCTACATTATCTAATGCTTCATCTGTAAACGATGTAGGGAATGGGTCATGAAAATAGGAATCATTCAACTTCCTGATATCTACACAGATCCTGATCTCTCCTCTCTTCTTATCTTGTACCAGCATACAGATAATCCATTATGAATCTTCCATAGGTTCTATTATTCTTGCTGCCAATATCCTGTCTAATTCAATATTCACTTTCATCTTATATTTGGGATTCAATCTGTAGGGTCTCTACTTAACTAGCCTGACATCTGGCGTCAAGGGGATTTTCATCTCTCCCATGGTCCCTTTTATGCCCTTCATATTAGTGAACTTGGTTGGAAACAATTCATGATATTCATGTTGTAGTTATGAGATCTTATCAATGGTGGCATCATCCCAGTAATATCCGACATTAGCAAGCTTAGGTGCTTGCTCTATTCCAATATTAACTTTCTTGATTTTGATCGACTGGCCAATGACAGGTAGTTTGACTCCCAATCCTTCTACATCTCTCTATCCTTCTATTTGTGTGATGTTCACATTCTTAGGACTGACGCAAACGCCACCTCTGCCTCAGCAGAGTCTCTGCACGACCTCCCGATCTTAAGGATCGTTCTTTCAATTCATGAGCTGGAGCAACTCTTTTGATTCCTTGCTGGAATATCTGTCAAAACCTGATCCACAGGTCCTTGTTTTACCTCCACAGTCATATGCACATGACCACTACCCTTTCCTCAACAAGAAATGCAATTTTGGGCTTTGGGTTTTCTTAAATCCTAATGACAAAAATCCTCTGTCCTCTTTACCTCCCAATCATTGATTTTCTGATATGCCGAAACACCTCTGTCGGAAACTAGCTCTCAGGGATAAGTCTTGTCCCACACAACCACTTCACATATGTCCATAGCCTTATTTTGGGGTTTCGCAACCCAAGCGCTCGACCCCTTGTCCTCTAGACCCCCGAAGTTTCAATACGTGAAATGTCGATATGGCACTTGTCACAACTTGCCACTCGCGAGTTCGTGAGTTGAAACTCCCAACTCTTGCTTCCAAATCTTGCAATACCTAAAATGTCGATAAGGGTACACTCCTTCTCTTGTCAGTGCCCCTCCATGCATGACCACCGACTAGGCCTAACTCTAGCACTTTTCACTTCTCACGTATTCGTGAGTTTCGATGTCAAACTCACGGCCCTTGTATTGTTAATCCCCGAGACGCGAGAGGTCAACAGGGTATTGAATTCTATCAAAAGAAAACATGCATCCACATGTCTCTTCCACGGGCCCACCTCATGATTATGCCATGTGTCCCTCGTGCTATCTTCACACTTCGCAATTTTTCTCCTCAAGAGATTCCTCCTTGGTATCCCCAACACCCGAGTGCCGAGATCTCAAAACCCTCAATACTCCTTATTGCAACTCGCGACTTCACGACTTGGAGCACCCAATGCTTGGGCTCTCATTCTACAAACTTTTCAGTTTGCAAGACCCGAATCCTGGATCTCTCATCTCTTCCTCGACTCCATGATTGCTACCACCTATCCTCCTCAGATGGACGGCTCCAATATTCTCGCAACTTCGGCTCTTGCGAGTTTAAGAAACCAACGCCTTGGCTCTTACCTTGTGAACCTCCGAGTTCGCGAGATCCCTAGATCTCTGCCATGTATCCCAAATGGATGGACAGTCTAGATCAAATCTTGGGACTTTGCCAGATGTGAAGTCAAAATGCACTCACCTCTATGAGTCCCAGTGCTTGGATCTTTGAAACAGATGATCGCATGACACGCGTCCACTCCCATATGAATGGCTCAGATTCCTTCTCCCTACTTCGGGACTTTCAATGCTGAGTGCTCAAAATCTTGTCCCCGGGAACTCCAAAATCCTAAATGTCGATATCCCGATGCACCAATTCCCTTCAAGACTTTCACCCTCCTGTCCACGAAGTTTAAACCTTGTGCAACTCCTATCATATCCAATGGTCCATATTCTTTCTCCTGTATGCTCCTCTATTGCACTGCCTCCTGGACGTGAAAACTTTCAATGGTCCAGATCTTTTCAGCTGAATCCAATGGTAGTTGTTGCTCCTCCTGAGATTCCACACGTTCTTCCTAGACTTGGAAGAATTCCAATTCATCAAAGGCCTCAACATTTTTTCTTTATCTGTGAGCTCCATGGCCATGAGTTCTCACCTACGCGCATATGAAAATGTTGCCCCTCCTGAGCTTTGGGTACTTTGAACTCATCAAAGAGTTTTGTGGCTTCTGCACTCCTTGCAGTTACGCTTTGTGTGCTTAAATCACTAATCCTCCTGATCTTTTATCTTCGAACCCTTGAAGGATTCTTCAACTCCTGGGCCCCTACAGGTTCTCTGTGCACATAAAGCGCTATCTCTTCTAAGATTCTCTTCTTGAATCCTCAAAGGATTCTAACATCTGGACTCCTGCAAAGTCTTCGCACACACACAATGGTGTTGTCTCTTCTCTACTCCTCCTGAGCTTTTATCTTCAAACCCTTGAAGGATTCTTCAACTCCTGGGCCCCTATGGGTTCTCTATGCACATAAAGCACTATCTCTTCTGAGCTTCTCTTCTTGAATCCTCAAAGGATTATGACGTCTGGACTCCTGCAAAGTCTTCGCACACACACAATGGTGTTGTCTCTTCTGAGCTTTCCTACTCCTAATACCTTAAGGGAATAAATATTCTTTCCTTCTCCTATAGATGGAGAATGATGAGGCCCTCCTGGCACTCTATCTACTGAAGCAACTTATTGATGAGTATTTTCAGGTATTCAATAACCCTGCGAATATGCTCAATGCCCACCTGCCAGAACCTCTTAGAATACTTAGTGATTTGGATTCTCCTATTTGAACTCGCAGTAGAGTTCTTCTCAATGCATCACTATGAATATGCTCAATGCCCACTTGGGAGAGCTCTTACAGAACTCCTCAGAGGTTCTGTTTTCTGTGCACTCCTTGCACCTACTCAATCCCCTCCTGACAGAGATTTACAAAACTCCCAACATAAGTTTTGTCTGCAACTATGTTTCATTTATATAGCCTCACCTCCTGAGGTATTCAACAACCTCACGGCCTTCTTCGAGTTAGTGATTCCATCTTTTTTGCCCACCTGGCATGCCTTTGTCTAAACCTGCAGAATTCAGAAGTGCATCTATGCACCGGTATCTAGAGACCGCAGTACTCTTTCACGCCAACCGTAGTACTTTGTCACGCCCTCCTGGCATGAAACCTCAAAGACCTCTCAATCCTGAAACCAAACAAAACCCCTGCAAATGCCTAACATACATCTACAACATACATTCATGTCATATAAAGAACACTCACAGAGATTCATTTAACACCAAAAATGTGCAGGAAAAACTGTGGTTTATATTAAAATGGCAAATGCCT
The DNA here is from genome assembly GCA_900067695.1 of Picea abies. NCBI lineage: Eukaryota > Viridiplantae > Streptophyta > Pinopsida > Pinales > Pinaceae > Picea > Picea abies. The sequence continues at coordinate 3,182 of CBVK0103636442.1, read as the reverse complement.
GTTTACAATGGTGTTCCTGAGCAGAGATTGTAACAAGGTCTTGACTCTTCTCTTCTCTTCTCTCCTAGCTCTATCTCTTCTCTTACTCAACTACTCAACTCCTCCCTTTTACTACAAAATGAGACCCATTTGGTCTTTTACCTGAGGGGCTCCTCAAGCTCTTCCCTCCAATCTACCTACCCTATTCAATTACTTTGAATGGGTTGTCTAGTCCGAAATATGGATCTAGATCTCATCCTTCAAAGCATTAAAGGACTACCTACTCTAATTCCTGCACAAAGGCACAACTTCATGGCTCAATAGCCTAAAACATTTAATTACATTCAAATTAAAAATTGAAGACGAGGGTTATTTAATTACATTCAAATTAAAAATTGAAGACGAGGGTTGTGCCTCTCTTCAACCTTGAATGCATGCACTTGATGTGGTTGTCTAGCTGGTTGGATGACATGAGATGATGCTCCGGCATCATACTCCTTAGCTGAAAAATTCATGAGCTCCTTCTCATGAGATTCCCATCTCTATTGGGGAAATCCTCTTGGACCCCAAACAAATGTGTGGAGTTGTCTCTTCACTACATTCCCTTGTTATTGTTGCTTCTTTTGCATTGTTGTTGTTGTTTCTTCTTCTTTTCTACTCAGTTTCTCCTCGCTAGCAGTCCTTGTTGACCTGATCATCAGTTCTCAGATCTCCTCCATCACTTCATCCAAATGCTCCTGTGGTTGGCTCTACCCATGTAGGCTCCTTAGCTGAATTTTTTTTCTGTAGGCAGGCAGATCGCAATGATATCCCATGTTTGCTTCATCAGTTGCTTCCAACATTTCTCGTTGGATGTGCATGCCCTGCACTATCACCCTTGTCTCTAGGGCTTCAATCTGTTCATACAGATCAGCCAAACTAATGTTGTCTATTGCTTCTTCTTCTTCTTCTGAAAACTCCCAGGTTGCAATCTTTTCAGTCTCCTGGCTAAAAATATTGAGCCATTCATTAGAATGCTCATTCTCCTCTTCTGCTTGGGAAGCATTAGATATCTGCTCCAATTCTTCTTCCTTAAAAGTCTAAGTTTCCTTCCTTTCTTTTGCTATATCATAGACAACACAAAAATTTTCCTCCCCTGGGTTAAGTGGTAGGAATGTTTCAATTCCCCTAATCATCAGAATGCTATTCTGATTTTCCTCTTCTATCAGCTGCATCTGTTGATCTAAATCCAACTCTGAGCTCATTTGCTCTGTCAACCCCTCTGGTTAATTCCAACTCACCTGCTCATCCCTACCCACCTGGAAATATGGGATTTTCCTGTTGTCCTCCTGGTAGTCCATGGAATCAACTGATTTTATCTCTATTCCCTTGCCCACCTGGAAAAATGAAAACCTTTCGCTTCCCTCTTGGCAGTCTATGAGATCCCACAACGATCTCTATCCGTTGCCCACTTGGAAATGTGAAATTCCTTGGCTGTCCTTCTGATAGTCTATGAGATCTTCAACTAATCTCAACTCCTTTCCCACCTGGAAGTTTGGAATTTCCTCTCTTCCCTCCTAGCAGTTCTTAAGATCTTCAACCAATCCCATTTCATCCTTACTACTGAGACTTCTCCTAGTCTCTAATTTACATATCTGAATTTCATTTTCTTCTCGGCCATTGAGGCTCTCTGCATACCTCAACCATCCTATTATTAGCCTGCGATGTCTTATGACCATCAGCTGCTTGATTGGCCATTTTACCTTTGGCTCCCTCATGGGCCATTCATATACCCATCTTGGCTTTACTTTCTGCTACATCCACAATGCAATCTTTTCTATGTCTGCCCTTATATCAACGAGATCTTTATCTATTTCTGCAAGATTTTCTTCTTTTCTCCTCTACTCAACATACCTATGACATTCAGTAGCCATGTTTCTATCTCTCTACCTTCCAGGAAAATCTTCTTCTCAATCCTACAAACCTGAGTGCTTCAGCCTCTTCCTATAGTCCTGTTGACTGCCTTCTCAATTTTTTCCTGCACACGAACAATCACCAAAGAGTTTCAATTCTCTATCTTCTTCTACCTTCTACCTTCTCTTTCTGCTTGAAATATACAAACATAGTTATCACTCTGATACCAATTGATGCAGATGCCACCTCTGCCTTGACAAAGTCTTTGTGTGACCTCCCGGTCTTAAGGATCATTCATTCAATTCATGAGCCAGAGCGGATCTTTCGATTCCTTGCTGGAATATCTATTAAAATCCAATCCATAGGTCCTTCTTTTACCTCCACAGTTGTCTACACATGACCACTTCCCTTTCCTCAACAGGAAATGAAATTTTGGGCTTCGGGGTTTCTTAAATCCTGATGACAGAAATCCTTTGTCCTCTTTACCTCCCAATCACCGATTTTTCTATATGCCAAAACACCTCTATTAGCGACTAGCCCTCAAGGCTAAGTCTTGGCCCACATAACCACTTCACATATGGCTTTGACCTTATTTCGGGGTTTTGCAACCCAAGTGCTCAACCCCTTGTCCTCTAGACCCTTGAAGTGCCAATACACAAAATGTCGATATGGCACCTGTCACAACTCACCACTCGCGAGTTCATGAGTTGAAACTCCCAACTCTTTCTTTCAAATCTCGCGATACTTGAAATGTCAATACGGTTATGCTCCTTCTCTTGTCAATGCCCTCCGCGTGTGACGACTGACTAGGCCTAACTCTAGCACTTTTCTCTTCTCACCGCTTCATGAATTTCGATGTCAAACTCCTGACCCTTGTCTCACGAGTCCCTGAGATGTGAGAGGTCAATGGGGTATTGACTTCTTTCAAAAGATGACATGCATCCACCCATTTCTTCCATGGGTCTACCTTGTGTTCTACCATGTGTCCCTCGTGATATCTTCGCACTTCACTATTTTTCTCCTCAAGTGATGCCTCCTTGGTATCCCCGACACCTGAGTGCCAAGATCCCGAAACCCTAAATACTCCTTGTCGCAATTCACAAATTCACGACTTGGAGCACCCACTGCTTGGGCTCTCATCCTACAAACTTCTGAGTTCGTGAGACCCAAATCCTAGATCTCTCGGCTCTTCACTGACTCCACGATTTCTGCCACCTATCCTCCTCAGATGGACGGTTCCGATATTCTTGCAACTTCACCTCTCATGAGTTTAAGTAACCAACTCCTTGGCTCTTACCTTGTGAACCTCT
>CBVK0103636420.1:0-11428 GCA_900067695.1 Picea abies | reverse complement strand
ACTTGTTCTTGACAGGAGTGGAGAATCTCATCATTGAGTGTAAGAGAAAACTCACAGCAGAGTTCGAAATGAAAGACCTAGGTTTGATGCACTATGTTTTGGCTCTATAGGTTTGGCAGGGGAAGAATGATATATTCCTAAATCAGGGAAAATATGATGTGGAGATTATGAATAGTATTGATTTGTTGGAATGCAAACCGATGGATACACCAATGGAATCAAATATGATTTTTTTGGATGATACGACTTTATAGGTTGTGGATGCTACATTATACAAGAAGATGATTGAATCATTGATGTATTTGACAAATACATGACCATATATATGTTTTTTTGTGAACACCCTGATTCAATACATGGTTGACCCCAAATGTGTTCACCTAATTGCAGTAAAACATGTGATAAGGTACCTTAAAGGTACAATGGATTATCCAATCAATTATGTTGCAGACAACGAGATCAATCTACTTGGATATTCAGATTTAGATTGGACCAATAGTGTTGGAAACTGTAAAATTACATTAGGATGTTGCTTCACTTGGGGAACCGATATGATTTCATGGATTATTAAGAAGAATTCATGTGTACCACTCAGTATAGATGAGGAAGAGTATGTGGAAACATGTGCAACAAGTCGCAAAGTAATGTGGCTTCGAAAATTGTTGACTAGATTATTTGATATTGTGATGGAGGTGACATGTGTTTTAAGTGACAACTAGAGTTGTATAAATTTGCCAGAGAACCCGATGTTTCATGATAGGTCAAAGAATATCAAAATCAGGTATCACTGTATCAGGGATATAGTGTATAAGGGAGCAGTGAGGCTCCAATATGTGGCTACCAATGAGAAGGTTGCAAATGTGTTGAAAAAGCCATTATCAAGGATGAAGTTCGAGTACCTCAGGGAAAAAATCAGTGTAGTCCCTCTTCAGAGGGAGTGATGTCTTTAGATGTTATCGTAGGGTATTGGATGTCATGATGACATTTTGTATCTCTTGGAGAGATATCCACCGGCCCTGGATGCATGTTGAAGAGAAGAGGTACAAATTTTATTGAAGGGTACTGGATGTCATACATAATATATCCGATCTTTCTACGGGAAAATCGATAGTATCATGATGACATGTTGTATCTATTGGAGAGATACCCACCAGCCCTAGATGCATGTTGTGAAGTCACTATGGATTTCCTGTGATGTATAGAATCATGTGTCTGACAGTCAATGGTCATGAGCTCGTGTGTATGGTGACAATGTTAAATTATTTGTTGGATAGAATACCTTCCTCATTAAGAGGGAGCGTTGAGATTTTATGTAATTTCATAAGTTATTCCTAAATGTAATTGTATTGGTTATTACTAAGTGTAATTGTGAAAGGGTTTATTGTTAAGTCATGTCTTTTAGGTATTTTAGAGTATAAATAGATGTTATATCGATTCATTTTGATCACTCATTGAATATAAGTACAATAGAGTAGTACACACTTATCAAGGAGGATATTCTTGGTTCATGTCTGGGTCTCTTTGGTCTTGATTTCATGAAAGAGCATTGTATGAAATTCTACATGTTGGAGGAATCTATATCGAGGAAAGTTTGCAAGGTTTTATCCTCCTTGAGGGTTTCCCTAAGGATATATCTTATTGTTTTTTGGATATATATCTTCTAGATGTGATCCTTTTACATATTAAACAATAATAAAATAATATAATACTTTAACTGTTGGAAAAAAAATAAAAAACAACAGATTATAATTTAGGGACTAGTCAAGAGCCTAATGTATTAAATTGTCCAAAGATTTGTCACCTGAACTCAAGAAAAATTACGTAGAAATTTTTAAGGAATATGTGAATGCTTTTGTAGAGAAATGTGAGGACCTAAAGACATATGACACCTCTATTATTCATCGCAGAATACCTCTAAATCTATGGAAAAATCCTTTTAGGAAGAAGTTGAGATAAGCAAACCCCATTTTACTGCCCATTATAGAAAAGGAAGTGAGAAAAATTATGGATGAAAATGTTATAATTCCTTTGAGATATTTTGAATGGGTAGCTAATTCATTTCCTATGGGGAAGAAAAATTGGGAGATTAGACTTTGTGTTGACTTTAGAAATTTGAATAAGTGTTCCTTGAAAGAGAATTACCCCTTACCGAAGATGAACCATATAATTAAGAAGGTATTTGGGGCCTCTATACTATCAATGATGGATGGTTTATGTGGTTAGAATCATGTGTCTATGCACTTGGATGATATAGATAAGACTATTTTTACAACTCCTTGGGGAACAATTATGTATGACAATATTCCTTTTGGACTTAAACATGTAGGGGACACATTTCAAAGAGTAACAGATATAGATTTTGTTTGATAAAATGACCAATTCATTGTAATATATCTTGATGACATGACAATTTTTTCAAAATCTAATCAATATCATATCAAGCATTTGAAATGGAATTTCACTATATGTAGAAAATTTGACTTATCTTTAAATCCCAAGAAACATTTTTTTTCCATGAAGGAGGGAAAATTCATAGGCCATATAGTGTCTAAGGATGGGGTCAGGATTGATTATGAAAGAGTAGAGGCCATCAGAACATTTATTTTACCATGAAATAAAAAATAAGTGTAGTATTTTATAGGCAAGATAAATTTCCTTAGATGATTCATACAAAATTTTGTTGAAATTTTAAAAAATATCATTGATATGTTGAAGAAAGACGATGAAATTAAGTGGAATGTTAATTCTAAGGGTTCCTTTGAGAAAATAAAAAAGGGTCTAGGATAATCCCTAGTCTTATTTATCCCATATTATGATAAGACCTTTTCTAGTTTTCTCTTTTGTGTCTGAGAATACCATAATAGTTGCCTTCTTACAAAAGAATGAAGATTCCATGAGTATCTTGTTTCATTTTTTAGCAAGGCATTGAGAGATGTTGAGATGAAATATAGTATCATGGAGAAACAAACATATGATCTGGTTAAAGCTATGAAGGATTTCAGGGATTATATTCTACATTATCAAATCATATCCTATGTTCCAACTATTGCTCTGAAATATATTCTTGTTTAGACTGATAGTGAGGGGAGAAGAGGTAAGTGGATAGCTAAATTACAAGAATATAATATGGAAATCAAGACTACAAAATTGGGAAAAGTACAAGGACTTGCAAGACGTCTCATAGATTTCAATTGCAAGGTGTTGGGAATGAATATCATATAACATTCATTGATGGAAATTGAGCCATAAATTGAGGATATGCAACATCCTTTGCTCCAAGTTGACCCTAAATTATCTCAATCTCTCTGGTATAAAGATATATCCTCTTAATTACAAAAAATGCAATTCTTAGTAGACTAGGATAAGGATAAGGCTAGATCTATTGAGTTAAAGGATGTTAAGTACTGCATTATTAATCAACAATTATTTTGGAAAGATCCTGGTGGAATTTTATTGAATTTTATTACAGAGCACTACTACATTTGTACCCAAAATCTAATGGCTAATTTGTTTGAAATTCGACAATAAGGTGTCTATAATCCGATGACATTATTTTTTTTTAAGCGTCGTTGGAACGTCGATGGATATGTGATGACCAAAATCATCATTTGGTTCGTCAACACATCCCCATCAAATATCCTACAACATTTTCTTGAATATTTATTATCATAATCCGTCGAATATAGGACAGATAAGCCATCATTTAACCACCTATTAAAGATGTTAGATCCATGGAATCGTCATCCATTAACTACATGTTAAAGACGTCGAATCCATGGAAATGTCATCAATTATCCAACCCCTCCTACTGTCGGATCTACCAACAACCCTGCCATGGATCTGACTCCTCTAGGAGTCAGATCCATGGCAAGGTTGTCAGTGGCAAGACCAAGGGAGTCAAATATTTGACAGATCTAATTTAAAAATATATATATATATATTTATAATACTAAGATACCCTTAACCTCCCCGATGGTTAGAAATCTCCAATTCTCCTACTCAACATATACTATGAGTCCATCACTAACCTCCATGAAGTATGTTCCTCAACCCAATCATCCTCAAGTTAACTACCACCATTTCGATTTAAACCCTTAATGTGACACAAAGTGACTTTAAATCCTTCATCTATAGATTTTTGTCCATTTTTCTTTCCTTGCCAAAATATTGAGTTCAATTTTATAACAAAAGTCTTCGATAGAGAGTTTCAAAGTACAACCAAAGTTAAGTCACAATTTTTTTGTTGAGATTCTTATCGATGGTATTTACTAAAGCAATGTTCAAACTCTTTAAGGAACACTTCTATCTAATCTTCAAAGTAATTACTATATTGAATTTGAAACTCCTTCCTAAGACAAGATTCTAATATTTCTAGAAATGTAATCATATTGTGCTAAAATTTCATCTGAAGCTTGAGTCTTGAATGTTGTTTGAAGCATAAAGATCTATGCATTATGGAAAAATATTATTGAGATGGTAGATGTCAAATCTTCTACATCCACATCAAATATTTTATGTTACACTTCAAATGTTAACACTTATGGGCATACCAAATATTGATTGTTTAAATACTATTGAATATTTTCCAAGTTTCACACATTCACAAGAACACTCAAGACCATAAAGAAAGACAAAATTCCAAGGATTGGAATGCATAGTCACCAACTTACTAAGGGACTTGAAATTAACAATTTTATTTGAATTATGAAATTCATAGAGATCCCATGGCTCCTAAACGTTTAAAGGTTTGTAAACAAAGGAAAAATAAGACCGAGACAAAGAAATCACAACAACCATAACCATTAGAACCTACATAACTTGTTAAAACTATTATAGGAATTTCCAAACATGATGTTAAGAATTCCAAGCTGGTTTTCAAAGATTAACTCCCAGTAATCGATTTTCTACTTTGTCTAAATGGGGTGAAATTTTTATAAGGTTCAATGAAAAATAATACCCAAATGTTATACCCTTGGCTAATTCATGCAATAGAGACATTCATGATCATTCTTTTACAAACATTAGAAAGTCACATTTGAACAATGTGGTAGCTAGGACAATAGTCATTCCTTGATTTGAAGTCATTGGTTAGATTAATGACCATACAAATGTGGAAAACATAACTGCCATCAATGATCAAGGAATATGCATGACATATTTCCAACCATAAAAACTTGAAAACTATTATCACACCCACACACACCCACACACCCCAAAAAAATAAAAAATAAAAATCATTGAATCAAGGATGATAAAAAGATATTAAAAAAGTGATGGGAAAAATGGAAAAGATTAAATCCCAAAAGTGATGGTATCTATACTAATAGAAACCTAACAATTCCTTATATATATGTTGCTTCTATGGGAAGTAGGCTATATGGGGAACCTTATTCCATTAATTTCAAGGAGGCTTGGGTTCCATTGATATATCATACCATGATTACAAAAGGTGTTGTCTTCAATTGGGCAACAATTGTGTCTCATACCATGAAAAATGCATTAGAAAATAGAAAAGACATACAATTTTGATTATCATCCAACATTATACATTGAATCTTACTTGTTGGATATTATGTGTGCCAAAACTCCTTTGCTAGGGATGGAATGTGCATGGAGCATATCATCCATTCCTATGCATGTTTACTACCAAAACATATGGGAAAACAAATGTAAGAAATAGTATGAAAATTTCTATGACCATAAATGCTTGCCCAAGTTAATGAGTTGTTTTATAAACATGCTCCAAAGCTATCAGGTGAAGCTAGACAAATACTAAATAACATTAGATATTTGTACATTGAAAATGATCACACATATAAGAATATATCGAGCTATTGCAACACCACACCTAACACCAAAGTATGTCCTGAATAGGTTTGTGCTAAGAGAAATTATGTATCATACAATATTGCATGGTTTTAATTCATCATTAGTCAAGGAAAAATTGAGAAATTTTATTCCATACACTATGTATATTGGAAATTATGGCTTGATTAATTATAATCTCACAAGAATGGAAGCCTAAGCTATCCCAGAGTACAAATTTCCTCAAGGTAGATTTAGAAGATATGATACCAAACAAACCATACCTAAGCATGCACAATAGTAGAATATAATATAGCCTTACACACATGAGAGTAGGGATGGAGGAGAAGTAAATGGAGGGGTTGTATATTGGGAGCAAGTTCAAGTTAGGATCAATCAACAAGAGAAACGATTATGTCATTAGTAGAAGAAATAATTGGAGGAAAGAATTAAAATGATGAAGTTAATAGAAAAGAAGGAGAAGTTATTGAAGCCAAGGAGAAGTAGGAAATGTATGAGAAATCCAGGCAAGAGGATAAAGTTAATGTATTAAGAAATGAATTTGAATCAGAAAAAACAACAAAGGAAGCCAAAGAAAGATAAGTTGAAGCTAAGAACAAGGCAAAAGAAGACAAAGTTGAATTACCAAAAAAATAGAAAGAAGAATAGGAGGAAATGGATAGCAATGTTTTTTAAGCTAAGAAGTCTCAAGAAAAATATGATGTTGAAGAAGATACTAGAAATAAAGAAAAGGAGGAATCATATGCTAAAGCTAAAGAAATAATTGAGACACAAGCAAAATTAGATGAAAATGCAAAGAAACTGAAAGAGGAAAGGAAATCAAGTTGAACTTAAGCTAAAACCCAAGTTTAATCTGGCATCACACAAACTAAAGTTGTTAATGTTGATGAGTAGATAGATCTAATAGATAAACAACAACCATATGAATAGGACCTAGAGATCCCCCCCCTAAAAATACAAACATCAACAAGAAGGACAAAGTTAAAGATAAGATTGATGAATAAATTATTACACCAAGAAAGTAGGACAATTTGTTAACATAGGGAAGCACACCTATACCCCATCCCATTAATGAAGTTGTTGATTTAGATTTGTTGGCATAGAATAAAAGAAAAACGAAAGTATTTAAGCAGACTCATAAGGAAATAAAACTTGATTTAGACAACACATTAGTTTGCAACATAGAGGTAGAAGTGTTGGATGATAAGAAAACTAAGTTGGTAGCTTTAGCCTCAACTAGTTTAGCATTAGTACATGTGAATCTAGACAAAGCTCGTGATGGAGAAAAGAACATAAATCATTATGAAGATGGAAATGATTTCCTTGAAAAGCAAGTTGATTATTATAAGGGAGCATAGGGAATGGTAATATATTTTATTGAATATGCTTTGGAGTTCAAGGGGAAGCCAAAGAAGTAAAAATAACATTCTATAGGAAATCCCATCAATTCCAAGGATTACGTGCCAAAATTTTACAATTGCATGGTGATATTCAACCTTGGAAAATATCACAAGAAAGAGTTCAGTTACACTTTGATACAAAGAAGGAGCTATAGGGTACTTTTGAGGAAAATCCTCCAGACATTCCAACCTTGAGCTCATAGGAATTTTTGGATATTGAACATGATTTAGCATACTAGAAGGAGATAACTAAAGGTGGTTAAGGAGATGTAGAGAAAGAGTGGGCCAACTTCTTTAAGAGGTGGACTCACATCGAGGATCTAGTTGATGTATTCATATTTCCATCATTTGGATATTTAGATGGATTCCACCCACCATATCAAGTCATAGAAACTTTGGAGAAGTATTTTCAGCAAGATAAAGCAGACATCATTAATACAAAATATGTCAACAAGGTTCATATGAAAATGTATTTAATATATACATAAGAAAATATGTCTCTTATCAAGACAATGATTGATTCCTAAGTTGGATAGATATATTAGGGTAAAGATGCATACAGTCCCGAATGAATGAAATAAACTACGTATAATAAATGAAGTAAACCACTACAATGCACATGGAAGGTAAATAACCAAAGAAACATATAAAAATACAGATTCATGAGTATGATGTACCTTTTAGTACAATTGATGCAGCCTGTTATCCCCTAGCCTAGGGATAACTAAGGAGATTATGTCTCCAAGCCCATGGGTCCTAGACATGGAGTATCGAGAGCTATATTGACTTGATATTGGCCCTGGAGGGCCCATCTTTATTCTTTAGCGCCTCCACCTTTTCAGCAACACCAACATCCATCCCATCGGCTTGGCCCTTCAACAACAATGGGTCTTTCTCCATGAGGTATTGAGTCCGGGTATCATGGTATGTGTCACTCTGATTCTCAAAACATTTGAATATGTACATTTAATTCTTTTTAATTCTAACATGTGCTTGGACCTTGTTCCTTTCCACCTATCCACAACTAGGGGGAATGAAAAGATGCCCTAGTAAGTTGGTTCCCATAGGGTTTGAGTTGTCACTGGGTAGTTTCATGAAAGGTCATCGTCTTTTCCCACAATACTTACCACTTTTCATATTTTTCCCTCTCATCCATCCCATACATTGGTTCGGGCATTGGGTTTTCCAAGCTAGAAAAGGGTTGTACCTTACCTCATGTTTACTACCAAAACATATGGGAAAACAAATGTAAGAAATAGTATGAAAATAAATATGATCATGACTTTCTTTCCCAAGTTTATGAGTTGTTTTATAAACATGCTCCAAGGTTTTCAGGGAAAGCTAGACAACTACTAAATAGAATTACATATTGGTACATTGAAAAGGATCACACATATAAGAATATATGGAGTTATTACAACACCACACCTAACACAAAAGTATGTCCCGAATAGGTTTGTGGTAAGATAAATTATGTATCATAAAATATTGCATGGTTTTAATTCATCATTAGTCAAGGAAACATTGAGAACTTTTGTTCCATAAACTATGTACATTGGAAATTATGGCTTTATTAATTCTAATTTCATATGAATGGAAGCCTAAGCTATTCTAGAGTACAAATTTCCTCAAGGTAGATTTAGAATATATGATCCCAAACAAACTATACCTAAGCATGAAAAATAATAGAATATAACATAACCTTACATACATGAGAGTAGGGATGGATAAGAAGTAAATGGAGAGGTTGTATCTTGGTAGAAAGTTCAAGTTAGTATCAAGCAACAATAAAAACTATTATCTCATTAGTAGAAGTAATAATTGGAGGAAAGAATAAAAATGATGAAGTTAATAGAAAAGAAGGAGAAGTTATTGAAGCCAAGGAGAAGTAGGAAATGGATGAGAAAGCCAGGAAAGAGGATAAAGTTAATATATTGAGAAAGGAATTTGAATCAACAAAAGAAATAAAGGAAGCCAAAGAAATATAAGTTGAAGCTAATAACAAGGAAAAAGAAGATAAAGTTGAATTACCAAAAAAATAGAAAGAAGAATAGGAGGAAATGGATAGAAATGTTTTTGAAGCTAAGGAAGACTCAAGAAAATTATAATGTTAAAGAAGCTACCAGAAAGAAATAAAAGGAGGAATCATATCCTAAATCTAAAGAAATAATTGAAACAAAATCAAAATTAGATGAAAATGCAAAGAAATTGAAAGAGGAAAGGAAATCAAGTTGAACTTAAGCTAAAATCCAAGTTTAATTTGGTATTACACAAACTAAAGTTGTTAATGTTGATGAGTATACAGATCTAATAGATAAAAACAACCATATGAATAGGACCTAGATGTCTCGCCCTAAAACTACAAACATCAACAAGAAGGACAAATTTAAAGATAATATTGATGAATAAATTATTACACCAAGAAAATATAGGACAATTTGTTAACATAGGGAGGCACACCTATACCCCATCCCGTTAATGAAGTTGTTGATTTATATTTTTTGGCATAGAATAAAAGAAAAATGAAAATATTTAAGTAGAATCATAAGGAAATAAAACTTGATTTAGACAACACATTAGTTTGCAGCATAGAGGTAGAAGTGTTGGATGATAAGAAAACAAATTTGGTAGATTTAGCCTCAACTAGTTTAGCATTAGTACATGTGAATCTAGACAAAGCTCGTGATTGAGAAAAGAACATAAATCATTATGAAGATGGAATTGATTTCCTTTAAAACCAAGTTGATTATTATAAGGAATAATGGGGAATGGTAATAGATTTTATTGAATATGATTTGGAGTTCAAGGGGAAGCCAAAGAAGTAAAAATAACATTCTATAGGAAATCCCATCAGTTCCAAGAATTACGTGTCAAAACTTTACAATTGCATGGTGATATTAAAACTTAGAAAATACAACAAGAAAAAGTTCAATTACACTTTGATACAATGAAGGAGCTATAAGGGACTTTTGGGACAAATATTCCAAACATCCCAACCTTGATCTCATAGGAATTTTTTGATATTGAACATGATTTAGCATACTAGGAGATAACTAAAGGTAGTTGGGGATATGTAGAGAAAGAGTGGGCCAACTATGTTAAAAGGTGGACTCACATTGAGGAGATAGTTGATTTATTCATATTTCCATCATTTAGATATTTAGATGGTTTCCACCCACCATGCCAAGTCATAGAAACTTTGAAGAAGTATTTTCAGTGAGCTAAAAAAGACATCATGAATACAAAATATGTCAACAAGGTTCATATGAAAATTTATTTAATATATACATAATAAAATAGGTCTCTTATCAAGACAATGATTGATTCCTAAGTTGGATAGATATATTAGGGTAAAGATGCATATAGTCCTGAGTGAATGAAATAAATTACATATAATAAATGAAGTAAAGACTACAATGCACATGAAAGGTAAATAACTAAAACAACATATAAAAAGACAATTACATGAGTATTATGTACCTTTTAGTACAATTGATGCATCCTCTCCACATAGGCTAGTGAATAGTTGCAATTCCTAGTGTGAAGTCCTATATAAATCAGCGAACCATGAAATGTTAAATTTATGAAAAAGAACTTAAGAAATAGACATGCATGTCAAAATTTACACGAATCTATAATATATAAGAATAAAGAGCATTACCTTATTGAGATTCTCTTTTTTTTAGAATAGTTTAATATTCTCTATTGAACGGGGCCAACCACGTGAAGGTGGAATCTCGTATGGCCCCTCCCCCCCCATCACATCACGCTTCGCTCCCCATACCCAATGCATGTACTTGAAAACAAATGAATTTATGTGCAAATATGTGTTTTTCATCATAAAGATACATCCAACATTCATTCATTAAGTACTTATAACATTCATTCATTCACTCACTTACTCATTCATTCGTAGGAAAAAAATATTTCATGAGATTACTACTTTATATTATAAAAAATAATATGTCATAATGTTATTAAGATCACTTCTTTTTTGGATTTTTTCTTTTCACAAATTCAAAAATCAATTGATCATCTTCTACAACTTATTTATCAGTTCTTTTGGTTGCCTTTACAAGTTTTCTCATTGTTTTTCGAGTCGTTTAATCATGACGTGGATGTTGTTGTAAGGTGCCATGATCTACTGCAATAATGAAGAAATGTTAAATTGATATGTTTTGTTATTATCATTACAAGTATTT
>CBVK0103636376.1:0-17379 GCA_900067695.1 Picea abies | reverse complement strand
TATATCCTATGTTATGGTTGCTTTGTGCTTTATGGTTGTTACATTGTTCAAATGATTTATGCTTAGTACAATGATATATGCTTAGATGAATCTGAGTTGATAGCTTAGTGTTGAGTAATGTGAATGAATGATAGATCCAATCTATTTCCATATGCTAAGTTCTTAGAGTTGTTATATCTGGTTGAATGTTGCATTGTTCTAGAACTAGGATTTCCTCTACAATGTGAATAATGGTCAAATTTTAAAGAATGATTAACTATTAAGTGCTTTGTAAGTATTCTGATAACGAATTTATATCCCAACTAGGTTGTGGACACTTGAGTCCTCCAACCACATGTTCCTCTACCTCGGGTGAGACTTCATTTGCTTCGCAGGTGCTGCCAAAAGGGCCAGTAGTTAGGGTTTTGTTGGTGCAGTGTTGAAGCATTGAACCCTCGGTCTTCCTATGTGCCAACAAATGGTTCCATTGTTGGGACTTGAAATTGTGATTATTGGGAACTAAGGAAAAGAAAAATATCTGTGCGTAGATTTGCTACTATAGTGCACAATATTCCACTTGAATTGTGAAGCTCTATGCCAAGAAAGGAATCAGATCTGAAGAAAAGAGGTAAGATCTGAAAGATTTGTGCTCTGCTAAAGGTAAGAACAGTGAAAATTTTTGATTGAAAAGGTAATATCTGAAAGCTTTGTGCTCTGTTAAAAGCAAAATAGGTGAATTTTTTTTTCGAAAGAATGGATCTAGGAATGCTTGATAGATTTTGTCCTAGTCTAAAAACTAGGGCACAGATAGAAGAAAGAAGACTTGATATTAGTAGATCTAATAGAAATAGTGAAAGACATGTTATTCCTATGCATAGAAAGAATGTTTGGACTAACAAATGGATGCAGGATCCTAGAAAGAAGTTTTTGTAGGCTATTTACTATGATCCTAGTGCACAATATAGGAATGATTGGGGATCATTCAAGAGAAAGAGAGGATTAAATCTTTGTTACAGTTGCAGAAGACTAGGAAATCTTGTTAAGGAATACTCTAGTAGAAGACCTAGTTGTCTTTGTTGTAAATCTATGGACCATGCAGTTCTAGATTTCCCTAGAATGATTGCTAAAGTTGAAAAGATGAATATGGAACAAGAAAACCATGAGAAAGGCCAAGAGACTAAGACTATGGAAGAACCCTAGAAAGAATCAGAGACTGTATTAATGCAGATGAAAGAAACCTTGAATGTTCACAGAGACATCAATCTATTAGATATCTTAAAAGAGAAAGAGTGCATAGAAGAAATAATAGGAGACTTCGACATAGAATGTGTTCTGGATGAGGAAACACAGGTGAATATTATGACAGAAAGAACTTGGGAAACATTGGGAAATCCAGCTATGGTTCCTTCATTTGGAGGAATAGGATTATTTAAAGGAAAATTGGTAACCCTATGTGGAAGACTCACCCAGATACCTATGAGTGGTCATGGATCATCAACAGAGTAAGAATTTGAGGTCATTAAATTTGTTGAGAACAACTCCCCATTTGTTATGTTTCTAGGAAAAACATGGATTGAGAAAGATCTGACCCAAAGAAAAGAAGAGGAATATCTAGAATAGAAAAAGCAAGAGTTAAGAGATTTCATGACTAGAAGAATAGAGAGATTAATAGAAGAATGAGAGAACAAGTTGAAGTTGCTCAAAACCAGAGACTTGGATGTCAAATTTGAAGGCACACAAACAGACTTGAAAAACTTGTCCATACAGGGGAATAGAGCACCTACCCCATACAGAGAGGAAGTATTTCCCTTGAACCCTATGAAATATCATCAACAAAGCGAAGTTACTATGCTAAGAGAAGATAAGAATCAAAATGGGAATAGGAAACCAGTAACTCAGATTATAGGAAAGAAGGCTAGAAAGAAAAGTTAGAAAAATTGCAAGAAGTTCCAGAAAGGATTTCGCAGAAGGAAGGTTTCTAGAATTTGAACTTCATTGAAATATTAGAACAATGCAAACTGGAACTTCACCACGATGGAGCAATATGAACGTTGGAGGCATTATGATTGTTCGACCAACACTCCTGAACAGTTGGAAAAGAAGTTATAGCCCAAAATCTTGTCATTGGACCATTGGGACCATGCCATAATAGATGGAATTGAACTGATTAAGGATTTTCAACCCATTGGAAGAAACCATTACAAAGAAGCAGTGGAGAATCAAGTGGTGA
This sequence comes from Picea abies, assembly GCA_900067695.1. NCBI lineage: Eukaryota > Viridiplantae > Streptophyta > Pinopsida > Pinales > Pinaceae > Picea > Picea abies. The sequence continues at coordinate 15,170 of CBVK0103636376.1, read as the reverse complement.
AGCTTGTTGAAGCCGTTTAGTAGCTTCAACAAAGAGTAGCATAACTAGAGCTACAAACAATACCAAGCACTCTGCAAGAAGTGCGAGACCAGAGAGAAGAAATTGCATGAAGCGTAGTCCAGCGAATCAAGGTCTTGGCCTTAGAATGTAAACAACTTAGCAGTCGAAGTGCACAAACTTATGAGCGCCTTACCGAGGACCCTGAACTTAAGACACTGGAGTCACAACTCTAGGAGGCAAAGCAGCAAGCAAAAATAGTTCAAGCATAGTTGAAACGCTTCTCAGCAGTTGAGAGGATGAAAATATCCCAAGAACAGTGCACGAATCAACAACAGGTCCATGCCATATAGAGAAAAGTCATAGAAGTGAATCAGAGGCTCCAACCAAAGCAGGATGAATATTTCCTACTATTTGAGGAGATTGAAGGATGAGGAGAAGAACTAGAACAAGTATTCACTGCATTTGGACAACACTTGGAAGAACATGTGACCAAGGCAACTATTTAGAAGTTCATCGAGCAGGAGGCTCTAGAGAAGAACCAGGTTAAATAATCTCAAGCCAAGCTCGAGTACTTTGAGGCATATTTACCCAGGTCAATGTGACTCGAGATGAGTCACAGGTGAGTGTTGGGGTCCTATTGGCCCTTGACCAAGTTTTGGATATCCTTGGTCATGTTTGACCTCTTTTGGGACTTTGATAGGTTGGTAGATGGAGAAGTGCAAGTCGAAGAGGAGATCACAGGATCTCACCCTCTTTTTAGGGATTTTTGTGTTAGGGTTTATGTAATGGGTATGGGAATGTCGACCCATGGTTTTACCCATGTTTAGGCCCTTTTGTAAATGAATAAATAGAAATATAGGAAATGCAAGTAGGGGCTCCTACGATGCTAAGTGCAAATGATAGATAGTAGTTGGATCTATGTGATCGAATTGGCTTAGTGCATGACTATGTGTTGAGAACTTGTAGGGATAAGTGCAAGTAATTATAAGAAGGCTTCATGTTGTGACCTAACTCAGGGAAGGAGGATTTGGCGAGGTGTGCGCAATTCTCCTGTCCTCTGTAAAGTAGGGTTTTGAGGCTTTGTGATTGCAATAATCTTGATGGAAGATAATAGAAAAGAAGAAGTGTTGGTGGATGTAGCCCCACGTTGGGGTGAACCACATGTATCATGTTTTATGGTTGCTTTGTGCTATATGGTTGTTACATTGTTCATATGTTTTATCCTTAGTACAATGATATATGCATAGATGAATATAATATGATAGATTAGTGATGAGTAATGTGAATGAATGCTAGATCCGATCTATTTCTATATGCTAAGTGCTTAGAGTTGTTAGACTAGGATCTCCCCCTGGGATGTGAATAATGGTCAAATGATAATGAATGATTAACTGTTAAGTGCTATGTAAGTATTGTGATCACAGATCTGTGTCCCATCTAGGTTGTAGACACTTGAGTCCTACAACCACCCCTGCCTCTACCTCGGGTGAGACTTCATCTACTTCACAGATGTTGCTAAAAGGGTCGATAGTTAGGGTTTTGTTTGTGCATTGTTGAAGCTTTGAACCCTGGGTTTTCCCTTGTGCCAACAGGCTCCTAGGTTTATGCGTGATCAATGAAAAGTTGATTACCCTCTCAGATTACAAACAAAATATCATCATAGTGGAAACCTATGGCTCTAAGTTTGCAGGGATACAGGGCAGCATTACTGGCAAACCATTTTTGGAGATTCTCCAGTTGGACCTCATCATTCAACACAAGATCAAGTACATCTTCATCACCAAGCCCACCTTTGCCAAATACATAGAGATGGATGAAGTCTACCGAAGGTTACTCAGAGTTACCATCCCTATTTAAAAGATATGGGATGACCTATGTGCCTTGATAGAGTAAGAGATGACGTGTACAATCCAAGTCAACATGTGAAACAATCATAGTCAAGTCAAATATTAATCACCAACCAAATCCCTTAGAATCAACACCCAAGATTTGAGAGGATCATTTAGAACTCCTATCTTTTTGTAAAATGTAATCTAGTTAGTTATATTTTCTCTCCATCATATCCTAATCATTAATGACAAGATCAAATGTAATTTTTCTATAAATACTTTAGACTTTGAAGTATTGAGGTTTGATACTTACGCCCAAGCAAGATGTAATATGTAATCTTTTTGAAGAGATATACCAGTAGTAAAAAGGACGATTCACATGATTCATGCATGTTGATGTTGGTGATGTTTACTTCTCTTTGTTAAATTGTTCATCTTACTTCGTTATCATTATTTTTTCTGTCTCTGATCATTTAAAAGAAGTTTAAGTGTAGAATTTATCTTTGAATACTCTGTTTCTAGATTTTAAAGATCTTAATATTATTCTTTTGATATTGTAATAAAGAAATTCTTAAATTATTCTTTATTGTGATTGATTATCTCACATGTTTCTACTTTTCATCGCTTTAATTCTCAAATATCCAACATTTTCATTACCTCTCCCTATGAAGAAACCTAATAAAATTTGTTTTATGATCTCAATATTTAACACAAACCCCATAGCCCAATGGATGTGTAAGCAATATTTCAGCTATCTTTATAAAATAAAACAACAAAATTATATTAATTTAACTATCCTAATATCCAAAACCCGAACATATATAAATCTTATAGAGAGATCCCTCTCTAAAACTGGCTGGGCTAGATCCAAGTTTCGAAGTTGCTGGGTAAGTTACCTCTGTTAAATTTCTTCTACCTCCTGACAACCTCTAGGAATTTACAGAGCGTCAACAGTTTCTTCGATCAATGGTTGACATTAGTCTTCGCATTCCTCTTATCAGATTCCCATTTGAGCCTGATCCTTCAACACTCTGAATGGAGAACCTATGATGGATGACCCATATCTCATCGCACCATCAACTATGTCCCAAGAGATCAACGACCCATATTTTATTGTTGATCTCACAGCCTCCCAAAAAGGTGTCACACCAATCTACCAACAAAGTACGGTTAGGTCCAATCAAATACTTCCATGTGGAAATGTGGAACCCACCAAAATCCCCCCAAATCATATCAAATATGGGTGACACGTGTCTCACTCTCCTTCCATGTCAACATCCTTTTTGGCCAATACAAATTCTCCACGTGTCCACACTACCGTCAACATGTTGATCGTTTCCTTAGCCAAATTTGTTTTTTTTACCATGGCAACGTCCGTAGCCCACAATGATTCTCAGAGATTTGATGGACGATCCATATTTATCATGTTGAATCCATTTAGAGTCCTCTAATCAAATTCCTATTTGAAGCCACACCTTGATCACTCTGATGGAGTACCTCCGATCAACGACCCAAATTCAATAAAGAGTGCACCCCCCCTCCAATTGACTGTCCTTATATGATCTTTGGTCCCATGTGTTCCCTATCAGGTGTCACAATAGACTTCCAACAGAGAACTATCAAGGATAACTAGTTTATTCCATGTGGACACAATAAATTTTCCAAATATATAGGGAAGTGAATTAAAAATGGGTGACACATGTTATATCCCTCTACCACATCAACGTCCATGTGAAAAAATGAAAAGATACCACATTGACGACAATTGAATAATTACTAGTAAAGCCTCACCACTAAAACCAATTACTAGTAAATCACTCAGAGCTAATTAATCTCACAATGAACAATAGAAAATATGAGAGAATCCAAAATGAGTAACTTGATATTATGAGAAGGATTTCTAGTCCTTTATGTAGCATTACAAAATGGTCCATTGGACAAAGTAAAAAAGATCTCATTAAATGAGTCTCTATTATTAGTATAATATATCTAACTACACAACTAAATACGTAGTGAAAAATAAAACACAACACACTAATGTGAAGAGCTCATTAAATGAGTCTCTATTACTATAATAATAGATCTAACTACCCAACTAACTAAGTAGTGGAAAATAAAACCCAATACAATAATGGAGAGGTGAGAATCTCATTGACCCATATGGGAAACCTGTTAGCCCAATTAATTAATGAAGAGGTGGACATCTACATGGAAAATCTATTAGATTTATAGCTTTATGACTTTTGCGTGTGAATTTAGACCATATACCCCCTAAAATTTGGATCACTTGGAAACTATGTTTTGGAGCGCACTTTCACTATCCATGAATTAATTGTTGAAGGTTAGAAGTAAACATTTTTTAATATCTTCGTGAAGGTTACATGTGGAAATAATGGATTATTTTCAAGGTTAAAATTAAACTTTATTTACTTATTAGGTGAAGGTTTAAAATTTAATGTATGTTACTCCACATGCATACCCTTAACATTGGTGATCACACGAGCCAATTACAAGGTGCCACATAGACAACATGTTGTTTATCCCATTGTCAAATAATCTTGTATAGAAATTGAAATAGTGCCACATTAGTGGCATAAAAATTGATACAACCACCTCGTTTGCATGATGATCAAGACAATGCCACATCAATAGCACATAAATTGAGGCAACCACCTTAGTGTGAACATAAATCAAGGTTCCACTTGAGTTACCATATCATATTTTCAAATCAATATTCTTCCATATAAGTAGTCTAGTCATTTTCTATGTGGCACTCTCACATCCTATCACATGTCACATTTGGAGGACCCCCCTTTTATTGTCTCAATTTGAAAATTATGTGTGATTTTCAAATATGCATAACTTTGTCATCTAGCGACATTTGAAGAACACTTTTTTTCCAGCTATTTTTTCATTTTCTATGCACTTGTTTGGTCGATTTATACAAATTTTACTATTTCTAGCTTGTTGTAATGTATTTTTTAATAAGAACTACACTTTTATCCATGTTTCATGAACTTCCAAGTGGCATAAGGTCTACATCTAGGCACCATTTTGGGTGCCATTTTTTTGGGAAGTGCTTAATTTTTTGAGCCCTTTATATCTAAGTAGTAAATTTCTATTTTTAATGTCATATTTATTCCATATTGTTGTTGGTTGTGGAGCCTGATTATCTTCCTAATTCATATACAGGTCAAAGAAACTGTAGGATACACAATTCAAATATTGTAATTTCGTAGTAAATTTGAACCATTCATTATAAGTTTGAGATATGACGGTAGAAGTTGTGTTAGGGTTTTTTTTTCCTAGAAGGAAACCCTCTTTTATATATGAGGGAATTGTATTTTGGCGAAAAAATAATGTGAGTATTCTATTCTGAGAGAGGATTCTGTGAGAGAAAGAAGAGGAATTTACAATGAATGTGTTGTAGGTTGTATCCATTCATTTGAAAGATGATAATAGAGGAAGGAACTGATAATTTCTCTAGTGGGTGTAGCCCACATTGGGTGAACCACGTATATCTATGTCTCTATTGTATTGTGTATCTATTTTTTTTTTATTTCTGCAAGTGTTTTGTTTTATTTCTCTATGATCCTATTTTTATAAAAACTAGTATCAGAGAGAAAGGTAACTCACATGAAAAGAGGGTTCATGGTTCAAGTGGGAGCAATGGTGGAAGATGGAAAGTTTAAGGTCGAGAAATTTAACGGCCAAAACTACCAGCTATTGAAGATGCAAATGAAAGATTATTTATATCAAAAGTATATATTCCTACCATTGGGTGAAATAAAAAAGAAGCCAATGACCATGAAGGATGAAGAATGGGAGGTTCTTGACAGAAATGCGCTAGTAGAAATATGTTTGTGCCTGGAAACATTGGTGGATTTCAATATTTCAAAAGAAAAAATAATGGAGGATATGATGAAGGCACTGGCTAGACAATATGAAAAACCATCGGCCTCCAACAAGGTATTTCCAAGTAAGCTATTATTTAGTATAATGATGTCAGAAGGTGGGTATGTTGGAGATCATTTAAATTAATTTAATAAGGTTACCAATCAACTAAGTTCCATAGAAGTGACCTTTGATGATGAGATTAGGGCTCTTGTAATCTTTTCCTCGTTGCCAGAAAGATGGAATGACTTGGTCATGGTTGTAAGTAACTATGTCTCTAGTTCAAACACTCTAAAATTTGATGATGTTATTGGTGTTATCCTTAGTGAGGAAATGTGATGCAAAATCACAGGTGAGACATCAGGTAATGCGTTAATTGTGGAGAACAGAGGATGAAAAAAGGAAAGAGGAAAGAGTCCAGGGAACCATGGGAATTCTAGGAAGGAAATATCTAAATCCAAACTAGAAAATATATAATGTTGGAATTGTGGAAAGAAAGAACATATGAAGAAATAATGTAGAGCTTCAAAGAAACAAAGAGTTGGAATGCAGGAGAAAACCCAGGAATCAAATGTAGCAAGTGATGTGTGATGATTCAACATGTAAAATTGTTGGAATGGGTAAGGTACAAATAAATAAAAACAATGGAAACCAATGGCTGCTAAAAGAGGTGAGACATGTTCTAGATCTAGGAAAAAATATAATTACAACAGGGCGGTTGGAAAGTGAAGGATATATATCTACATTTACATATAAGGCATGGAAGGTCACTAAAGGATCACTGGTGATAGAAAAAGGAGAGAAGGTAGGTACATTGTTTTTGTGTACTGGTAATCCCAAATCTTCTATCTCTTTAGCTTCTATGGGAGTGGATACAACATTGTGGCATCATAGGATTGGACACATGAGTGAGAAGGGGATGCAAATACTTGAAAAAGGGAATATGTTTCCAGATATTAAACAAATTGAATTGGATTTTTGTGAGCATTGTGTTTATGGAAAATAGAAGAGAGTCAGACTTATCAGAGTCGGAAAGGAAAATAAGAGTGAAAAGTTAGAGATTGTGCATAAACATTTATGGGGAATAGATCATGTATCATCTCATGGTGGATCTCATTATTATGTTACTTTTATTGATGATACAACTAGAAAAACTCGGGTTTATTGCATTTGACAAAAATCTATTTTTTTTTTACATTTTTAAGAAATGGAAAGCTTTGGTTGAGAATGAGACAAGAAAAGGGTTGAAGTGTCTCAGATTAGATAATGGAGGTGAACATTGCAGTAAGGATTTTGATAATTATTGTTCATATTATGGTATTCATAGAGAGAAGACAGTTCTAAGAACACCACAATAATATGGTGTGTCAGAAAGGATGAATAGGAAAATCATGGAATGTGCAAGGTGTATGAGACTACATGTCAGGTTGCCATTTAGTTCTAGGTATATGTTGTAGATAGTGCTTTTTACTTAATAAAAAGAGGGCCTTCAATCTCCTTGGATGGTGGAATTCTAGAGGAGGCACGGACAAGTAAAAAGGTAAATTATTCATTTATGAAGACTTTCAATTGTGAAGAATTTGTCCATATTGATAAAGAAAATAGAATAAATCTTGAAGCAAAATCCAAGAAGTGTACCTTTATTGGATATGGTGTTAATGATTTTCGTTATTTCTTATGGGATTATGAAAATCACAAAATCATTAAGAGTAGAGATTTCATATTCAATGAGAATGTCATTTACAAAGATCAATTGCAAGGAAAGAAACAGGAAAAAGAAAAACCATAATACATAATTTTTTATGAGATCACTGAAAAATCAAATCCAAAGGTACTAGAAAATCAAAATGTACAATTGTTAGAAGATCTACCAAGTTAAGTAGACCCCCTGAATAATACTCTACTCCATTGCATTATTTATTGTTGACTGACTTTGGTGAACTAGAAAGTTATGATGAGGCAATGTAGGTAGACACTAGAAAGAAGTGGGAGAAAGGCATGAAAGAGTAAATGTATTCCTTAGTAAATAACCAGATGGAGGACCTGGTTTAGTTTCCTATAGGAAAAAGAACATTTCATAATAAATGATTTTACAGGTTGAAGGAAGAAGATGGAGGTAAAAAGAGGTACAAGGATAGACGTGTTGTAAAGGGGTTTTCACAAAACAAAGATATATATTTTGATGAAATATTTTCTCCTGTTGTTAAAATGACTTCCATTAGGACTATTTTAAGTCTTTTGGAAGTACAAGATTTGCTTCTTGAACAATTATATGTAAAAACAATGTTTCTCCATGGGGATTTGGAGGAATATATTTATATGCAGCAACCACATGGGTATGAGGTCAAACAAATGAAGAATTTGGTATGCAGGTTGAAGAAGAGATTGTATCGCCTAAAAAAATATACAAGGCAATGGAATTTGACATATGACAGGTTTATGATAGAACAAGGTTGTTGTAGATGTCATTTTTATCACTGTTTTTATTTTAAGAGGGTAGAAAATGGAAGATATATTATCTTGCTATTGTATGTAGATGGAATGCTTGTTTCACGATATAACATGTAAGATATAAATGTGCTTAGGAATAAATTATCTAATTCATTTGTGATGAAGGATTTGGTTGTTGCAAAGAAAATCCTTGGTATGAGAATAATAAGAGACATGAAAAATCACAAATTGAAATTGTCTCAGGGTGAGTACATAGAGAAGGTGTTGGAGTGGTTTGGAATGTAGAATGCAAAACCAATTAGTACACCTTTGGCCAACCATTTCAAATTAACTAAGGAAATGTGTCCCAAGACACAAGAGAAGATCAAATACATGTCTAGGGTCCATTATTCATCAACAGTTGGCAGCTTGATGTATGTTATAATGTGCACAAGACCAAATATTGCACATGCAGTGGGAGTTGTGAGTAGGTATATGAAAAATCTTGGAAAATAACATTGGGAGTTAGTAAAGTGGATTCTCGGGTATTTGAGAGGTACTAATACTCATGAATTATTTTTTGGAGGTTCAAACAATGTTCTACATTGATATGTTAATTCAGATATGGAAGGTGATAAAGATAGCAGGAGGAGCACCACATGGTATGTTTTTACAATAGGTGGAACAACAATAATTTGGATTTTGAAACTGCAAAAGGTTGTTGCACTTTCAAAAACAAAAGTAGAGTATGTTGTTGCTACATAGGCTAGTAAAGATATGATATATTTACAAAGGTTTATGGAGGAATTTGGAAAGAAGTAGGAGAATAGAAGGTTGAACTATGATATAGAGAATGTCATTCATCTTGCAAAGAACTCAACCTTCCATTCTAAGAGTAAGCATATACAACTCAAGTACCATTTCATACGTTCCATTTTGGAAGATGGACAATTGAAGTTGGAGAATATACATACTAGATAGAATCCTACATACATGTTAATAAAGGTAGTAACCAAGGAGAAACTGAGTTCCTTCTTAGTTTTAGTTGGCCTTCAAGAATGAAGGTGAGGATGAGAATTTTTCCAGGTCCAAGGTGGATCATAGTCTAGCATGTACAACAACAGTGGAGTTGTTGTGATTAGTCTCCAAGTGGGAGATTGTTGGTTGTGGAGCCTAATTATCTTCCTAATGCATATGCAAGTCAAAGAAATAGTAGGATACACAATCCCCACCCCCCGACCTTGAGGGGGGAATTTTTTTTTAATGCAATTCAAATATTGTAATTTCATAGTTAATCTGAACTATTCATTATAAGGTCGCAGATCTCACAGTAGAAGTTATGTTAGTTTTTTTTTTTCCTAGAAGGAAACCCTCTTTTATGTATGAGGGAATTATATTGCAAGAGTAGAAGACTGTGATTATTGCATTTTGAGAGAGGATATTGTGAGATAAAAAAGAGGAAGTTACAAAATATGTGTTGTAGGTTTTATCCCTTCATTTGATGGATAATAATAAATGAAGGACCTGATAGTTTCTCTAGTGGACATAGCCCACATTGGGTGAACCATGTATATAGGTGTCTCTATTGTATTGTGTATATTTTGTGTTTTATTTCCACATTTGTTTTATTTTATTTCTCTACGATCCTATTTTTATAACAATTGTAATATGGCTAGACCAAGTGATATCTTACTTACTAGTGCTAATTACTTCCTTGAATGGAAATTTTGTATAAAGGATTGACTAAGAAGGGAATTTACCCTATTACATTAGGAACAAAAAATGGACACATCGATGCATCAAATAAATCCAAATGGAACAATAAAAAATGATTAAGCACATTGATTGATCAGGATGTAAATATTAAGATATTTACAATTTCACCTTTAAGGGATTGAAACTTGGAAAACAATGGAAACAATGTTTGGTAAACAAAATGATATTTGAGCACCCCAAAATGAAAATCAATTGATTGATTTAAATCCTAGCGATTTATCTTGCATTGAACATTTTCTATCTAAACTCAAGACACCTTGACTTTTAGAGTCAACCAGGAAATTGTTGTCCTTCGACGTGGATGGTGTAGCTAGGGACACTTGTGATTTTGACAAGGAATATGATCACTCACCTCCATATATGAGGACCTAGGTTGAAGTATATAATCAATGAACTAGATACCAAAGGATCATTGGTTGAAGGTGACAGAGGTATTGGTGCAGACATGTCTCTCTTAAGAAAGAGGTATGCAAGTATTTCAGTTGGCTCCTCTAACATAGAACACTTTGCATCAATTATTGGATCATTTGAGTGTAGTGGTTTTTATTGGCCATATTCCACCTTCTTATTGACTATAGAGCTTAGTGTGATCCATTTCCAAAGAGTTGGTAATGGAGCCTAAGGGCACCAATACAAGTGTTAAATTTGGCAGCATCAAAATTCATTCTCCACTGAGATCCCATATGGGCCACCCTGAGGCTAGCCAGGAAGATATGGAGAATCAACCAATCTTGTGAGGCATTGACAAAAGCCAGGGGGAACGTAAAGCCTCTGTGTGTCAAACCAAATGTATGAATGAATGAGATTTTATGTAAGTCTAATGCAAAATTCAACGGGAATGTACAACCTCTGTGAGCATAGATAGTCTATTGCAAAAGTCAAGGGGAATGTACAACCTATGTGAGCATAGACATACTAGTGAAAAAGTTAGGGGGAACATAAAACCTCTATGTGCCTAGTCAAGCCTTGTGAGCCATGAGCAAAAGTCAAGTCATATAGCAAAAGTTAGGTTGAATATAAAATTCCTATGAGTTGGAAACAAACAACATTCCTAATATTGCAAATGATATAAATGTATTGATCTAGTGCATTGGCACCTATAATATTATCCACTATGAAGAGAAATTTAAATTGCCTTGTAAAGAGTCAAGTTGTAGAAATCAAATTTGCATGTCTAAGTCAAAGACAATATTCTCAAGTTGTTGCATGTTGCATGCATGTCTAGTTGCATGTTGCATGCATGACATGTGCATGCTAAGTTAGTATGCATGCATGCCAAGTCAAGGGTGAGTTGCAACTATAGTCTCAAGTCTAGTTCTATTTTCGAACTAAAGTGTGAGGTTGAGTTATGTTAAGAATGAAAACAAGTTTCTAATTTGATCCATCTAATTCTCCTCTTCACTCCTTTATAATCAGAGGTCAAACCCTCTCTTCTACATAGGTCATATGCAGGTTCAGGGTGAATCATATTAGATGTGCATATCAGTGGTACATAGGTAGCATATCAGAGGTGCATGTCACTAATATAGAGGCAATATATCAAATCACATAATAGTGTTGTATTAACAACATAATAGAGGTGCATATCAACATATAGAGACATCATATAAAGGAACATAACAATGTTGTAGTAACATCATAATAGAGGCGCATATCAACATATAGAGGCAACATATAAATGTGCATAACAATGTTGTAGTAACAACATAATAGAGGCACATATCATCATGTAGAGGCAACATATAAAGGCGCATAATAGTGATGTAGTAACAACATAATATAGGTGCATATCAACATATAGAGGCAACATACAAAGGAACATAACAGTGTTGTAGTAACATCATATAGATGCAACATAATAGAGGTGCATATGAGTGATATAGAGACATATATTGAGGTGCATAATAGTGTTGTAGAGGCATCATATTAGAGGAACATTTCAGTGCTTTAGAGGTAGCATATCAGAGGTGCATATTAGTTAATTAGAGGCAGATTCAATAGCCCATATCAGAGTTGATATATCTCATTCTTTGAAATCAACTCGGATACATCTATATGAGAAAGGTCTCTTAATTCTCTGTCAGGTCAGAGTCAAATTGGCAATCTCTTTAAAAGTAGAGTGTTCATGGTGGATATTTGTAAGTTATCTTACATTATTAATGAAATAAAGGAATATCGTTTGCTGGGGGTTTTCTCCATGTATAGGATTTCCCCAGGGTACATGTGTTGTTTATGTGCATGATTGTGTATCTACATGGTTATTTATATTCAGTTGTGATTCTATATTATTGAAATGTATTAAGCTGGAATCAAAGTGTTGAAGAAAATAAAGAGATGATCTGGATAATAAATCAAGCTCATAATTTAACATGGTATCGGAGCTTAAGTGTGATAAGCATGTTGAAGTGAAACAAAAGGTACACATAGATCCAAGAAACATTGATTAAGTTTCCAGCGTGAGGTCCATGGCATCCTCCATTTCAGTCACGGCCAAGGATAGGCTCGAAGTAGCTACCAACTTCAATGTGTGGAAGCTCTGGATAAATAATATCTTGCAAGAGCATGATATTGAGAAGTGTGTGACCACAGTGGTGGAGGAACCCACTACTAATGCAGGAAAATCATCCTTCAGGAAGAGTCAAGCAAAGGCTAAGAGAATCACCTTTGACTCAGTCAAAGGAAGTATAATGTCACTGATGACTTTGTTAATGACTGCCAAGGATTTTATGGATACCTTGGTGAATCTGTATGAGAAACAGGACCCAAGTCAAAAAAGGATACTTAAGCACAAGTTTAAGTACTTGAATATGGAGAAAGGTGAATCAATAGCATCTTTTTGTTCCGGGATATCCCATATCTTAGATGAACTTTTGGTCACAAGGGTCACAGTGGGCGATGATGATTTAGTGCATGCAATATTTGATGGTATTCCTTCTTCATGGGAGATATTCTTATCCAGTGTGAGTGGGAGAGAGATTCAAACCATGTTTGAAAGGTTATGGCATGATTTCCTCCAGGAGGAGAGTCACACTACTAATCATTAGCATCAAGATTTAAGGGAAAGAAGAAAGTCACTTTCCAGAAAGGCTCTCAGAGGAAGTCAAACACCAAAGGTATGTTCAAAGGAAAGAGTATTGATACATCTAAGATTAAATGCTTTAGTTGTAATAAGTTGGGTCATTTTACTAAAGATTGTTGGTTTAGAAATAAAAATCCAAGGAAAGGGAAACATCATGCCTCAACTGTTGAGGATGATGAATCCAATCGAAAATAAAAATTTCATCCTAATGAGAGAGAAAATAGAAAATAATATTGTGTTGTTTATACTTATTGTAACCTAGGTATGCACCCTTGCCTCTCCTCTCCTTTCCCTATGCCTTCATCGAATTTTTCCTCTTTTGGTTGGTTAAGTCAGTTTCCCATTACTGGGTGACTTGGTTCTTATTAGTTTCTTTCCTAATTGAGTATTTGCACATCTCTGTTTCTATTGTTTCTTGAAGTATAATTACATGTCTTATTTGGTGTGGAATGCTTGTTATCATGGTTTCCATTGATTGAGCTCACAACAAGTCAACCAAGCCTTTTTGTATGCACAAGAAAGGCCCGTAGAAAAACGCAAAAATCTAGAGAAGACCATTTTAGATTTATATTGTGGGAATAGACGGGTTAACTTTCGATGGTGGTGATCCATCAGGCCAATCAGATTGATGGTTTTCATATATTTGGAGTGTCGAAATCGCGCATGGTTTAACATCAAGAATCACCCGAAGTCCCAAAGAGCCAAAGTCTCAAAGAGTCGAACTAGCCGAAGTCCTGAAGAGTCAAATTAGCCGAAGTGTCAAAGTCCCAAAGAGATGAACTATTCGAAGTCCCAAAGACCCAAACTAGTTGAAGACCTGAAGACCTGAACTAGCCGAAGTCTCGAGAGCCTGCCACGTCACTCTAGGCCCGTACTACTTCGGGAGGAATTCATGCCTCACATTTGAAACTCTTGAATCCTGAAGTGTCGAAGCATGTGGAAAAAATATGTTGAGACACGTGATGCACTCATCAGTCATGACACATGACACTCATTCCAGGTCATTTGGTTGTGTCATTCACCCATTTCCATGTGAGATGTGTCACCCTTATTTCCATGACAAATCAACAGTCATGACCTCATATGACGTCAGGCCACCACATCACTTCGACAATTTTCCTCCGGGATATTTTCATGCCTCACATTTGAAACTCTCGAAGCATTAAATTCTGAAGTGAATATGGACCATCCATCAGCAAGGACATGTGGAGGCATATCATTCACTTTGACAATTTTCCTCCAGGAGATTTTCATGCCTCACATTTGAAACTCCCGAAGCACAAAATTCCAAAGTGAATCTAGACCATCGATATCAAATCAAAAAGAACTGTTGATCCTTGCAGCAAGTAAATGTCTCTCAGATCACAGATCGTAATCATATCGACGACCACACTTCATTGCGGGGATGTAAACAACTCGAACATTAATTTTCCAAAGAAGTCCCACAATTGGAACCATGGTATTGTTGGAAAGGTACGTGGTGACTTGTGGGGGATTGTGGGCCCAAAAGAGGTGTGGACCCAAACCAACCTCAACAAATACTGTAATCATGTGCTTAAATGACATCAGGTCACTGCATCACCTCCACTCATCCCACTCACTACTCTCATTCCTCTCACCACCTGAAACTTGTCCTCCAATAATCCCCATGATAATATCCATCGTAAGTGGCCCACCTCTCCAGATCAATAGTCCTTATCGCATCCCAGACCCCCCCGACCATTATACCTTCAACGATGGGAGGGGGGTCCAGGAAAGTGGTTTCCCCACCGCGGTCCCTACCTAACATAGAGGCTCCTCAATATTTAGGACCCCCCCCTCTCAAATCCTCTTACTTCCTACCTTCCCTCTGGTATCCTACCAGATTTCCTCTCAATATTGCCCCTCTCACCACGATCCATTTGTACTCCACACATGCTTGTCACCTCCACTTCCCTCCACTTCATCTTCATCCACATCATCCACCTTCATGTGTCCTATATTCTTATTGCACGCCTGCTTCTACGTCCTCCTATTCATGACTAGGTCATCACAGTGAGAGCAATGAGGGTTAGTTACAGTCAAGACATAGTGCACTTATGTAACACCCTGTTTCCCCCAATTTGTAAAAATAACTATACTAGCCAAGAACTGTGGCAAACTCAAAAATGTGAATGTGTGAT
>CBVK0103636333.1:0-10776 GCA_900067695.1 Picea abies | reverse complement strand
TGATTTGAAATGGAATTAATCTTATCTTGTAATTGTTTATTTATTTTCTCTTTCTTTATTACTTGTGCTTGAGTGACCTGTATTTTCTGATTTTCTTCCTCTAAGCCTTCTTTCAGTTTTTGAATATCTTGAATGTCATTTAATCTATCTCATTCTAGACCCTTTTTTATCCCCCAACCGATATTTCTTTCAGTCTCATTTAATTGATCCTGTAACTGAGCTATCATCTGATCTTTCTGCTCCAACATAGTTGTCAAACTACCGACAGAGTATAAATTTGTCGATGCTAAGGCTCCAATTGTGCCTGCTATCTCTGTAGCGAATTCTCCCTCTTTAAGTTTTTGTCCATATATAATGATCTTTTTCTTTTTAATCATCATATCTCCTCTTGGATGGATTTCCTGTTTTAGGATAGCCTTTCTCTTTTTACTGAAAAAATAATCAGAGAGAGGAATCTCATCTCTAGAAGTAGGCTCAAGATCACTTACGTATAGAGCTCCCCTTTGGTTGTTTCCATAAGTAGACCGAAATGGAGTCAAAGAGGTAATGGGACTTCCAAGTTCTGTCGATGTTGTTCCTCCTACTTTTTTAGGAATATTCTTAGGGATTTCTAAGGGTATTTCCAACTCCTTACCTTTCCCCACCTCTGATTTTTCGATCTGAGGAACTTCTATTTATTGTGAAGGCATTTCAATCTCCTTCATTTTTCCCCTTGTATTTGCTTTATCCTGTACATTTGTTTCAAAACCTGGGGGAGGGCCTTCCTGCTCTGGAGGAGGGGTCATGGACTCACCCTGCAAGATCTTTGGAAAACAACTTTTCCTGTGACTTTGGAAAGACATGAAACCAGTCTGTAAGTCAGGTGATAAGGCACGTACCCTGTTCAATACCTATTCATAAGTTTTAACCTCCTTGAATATATCATCATAAACATATTTTTCATGTTCATAAGCTTTCATATTACAGTGCATCAAATGCCTACTTACTAATTGATAAGGGTCATTCTTTCTGTGCTCAATATCTACCAATTTTATCTCTTCTAATGCTTCAGCTTCCACTTTAGAATGTCTTAGGTTTAGTAATGAAAATTTCCGGACATACACAGGGAAGATTGGCCAAGATTTCTTTTGAGCTGCCTTTAGCTCTATCCCAATATCACCTTTTACTATTTGATATGCTACCTCCCTCAATATTATTCTGTCCGGGAGGAATTTTGGAAGTGTGTGAAGGGGGATTGAGCACCCATAAACCCTAACGTAAGAGAAATTTTCATCAACAAACCAGTCAACTATTGCTTTGAGATTTTCTGAGACTGGCTCAAAAATGCGAGGGGGTTCACAACCATAAAGCATTTTATGCATTGGAATTACTACGAAATGACAAATTTCATAAAACGCGTTCTTAGCATTTTCTTCCCATAGAAACGAGTGATACTCGTGAATGGGTTTGGGGCAGGTTATGTTCCAACTCCAATTCATCAGGGGAAAATGAGTCACAACGCATAATGCATCCATAATGAACGCTGACATGTAGAAGGACACTAGCTGAACTTCATATTTTGCAACTCTGTAATTTGAAACTTCTTGAGCTAGGTTATCAGAGAAAATCTTAGTCCAGTTAAAAGTGTATCCTTTTGAAGCTTCTTCTAAAAAGAGCACCCATTCTGCAAGAAAATGGTAGGGATTCTTTTTTCCAAAAAGTCTACACAGCATAATGGCTACATAGACCATGTACTCATTCAAAGATGTTGTGGCATAAATCCCATGGGTATCAGCCATAAACTTTGATGGACATCTCCACCATTCTCTGATTAAATCAGGATAAGTTCGGTTTGCCTCAGTACACTCCTTCCTTTGAAATTTAGCTAAAAACTCGGCATTATAAATGTAATTAGGATTTGGTGAGAGTTTATACATTACTTGTATATGTTCTGGCCTGAATGAGACGACAACGACTCCTTGATCATTTAAAATTCTTCTTGTAGGGATATCAACCTTTTCCAAGGCCCAATTGATCATGTTGTTGTATGTCATAAGCCGAGGGCACGCTGCGATCTTATGAAGCTATGATTTTTCTATATCCCGAAAGTGATTCTAGGAATCAGTAGAAGAATTCTTGATTTTGTAATCTAGGAATTCAAATATTTATGACCAGGATTTAATTCATTTGATGGCGTGTGGCGTAGTGTCGGATATGATATCTCCTTCTGGGTTACACATCTCCTCTGTATCTTCACTCTTCTTCGATGCTTTCTTTGGCGCCATAGGCGTAGTGTCGGATATGATATCTCCTTCTGGGTTACACATCTCCTCTGTATCTTCACTCTTCTTCTGTGTTTTCTTTGGGGCCATGAATTTATGTTAGCTGGAA
The DNA here is from genome assembly GCA_900067695.1 of Picea abies. Lineage (NCBI taxonomy): Eukaryota > Viridiplantae > Streptophyta > Pinopsida > Pinales > Pinaceae > Picea > Picea abies. Next base: position 8,406 of record CBVK0103636333.1, on the reverse strand, counting down.
AACCTATCATGGAAAAGGAGTGTATGAGCTCGGCTGAATGCATCTTATGCTTGATAGTATGAAACAAAATATGTTGCGAATCACATACCTTTAAACTCTCTTTTAATTCATTTAACGATGAAGGTATTGACACAACTAACAAGAATTCAATACATTGAATGCATTGGATATTTACTAAGATACACATTAGTGTCACATATCCTCAGTTATCCTTTGTTAAAGTGGCTGCCTTTTGGTGCTTTTGAATCCAAAATTTGGAAGATTTCATTCAATCGGAAACAAAAACGTGAATGAACCTAAAAATTTTGATTGTCATTAATCATGTTTCCAATACAAAATTAATTTAGACTAACACAGATTAAGAGTTGAGACTTCGCATTTCGGGATTTCGGGGATCATGTTGTCAAGAGGTATGTCATCGATGAATCCTAATTTCCAAAATTTCGAAATCACGACAAGTTTAAATTAGGACTTAATTTCATTTTAGTAAAATAATTAATCAGTATTAAACCCACTTTGATTCTTTAAGGGTTTCGGCGATCATGTTGACAAAAGGTATGTCATCAATGAATCCCGATTTCTGAAATCGTGATATGATTAACTTAAGCCTTAAACTTTCGTATTAGTGAATTAATTTATCATGATTAAGGACTAACTTCCAAAACATGATTAAATCAGTTAAAACACAGATTATGAGTTGGGACTTTGCGTTTCGGGATTTCGGGGATCATGTTGACAAGAGGTATGTTATCGATGAACCCTAAATCTCGAAATCACGATATGATTAACTTAGTCTTTAATAATTAGTAACTTCCATATTTTTGGAAATTGGGAATCGGGATTCCGCGATTGGAAAAGCATTAAAACATATGTTCTGAATAAACCTCGAATTTCAAAAAACTTTTTAAAGGTTAATCTAAACTCTTTTAGGGTTTAAACTTTTCGTGATTTAATTTTTCTTTTTTTTTATAGAAAGCGCGTCGGGACTTTTAAAACATTTTTGATTTTTTGCCTTTTATTATTTAAATAATAAATCTTCTCGAGATTTCGATACTAGCCTTTTGGAAAAGATAGTGAGGGTTATGCATCATGAAAAGCCGAAACTCGAAAAAGGAAGGTTTTAGTTTTGAAGATAACAAATTTAAATATGTTTCAACATAGGCTCCAATTGGGGACCTCGTCTCCTTGTGGGATGAGGAGAATAGGTAGACTTGGTGCCTTTATTGGGTAAATGGAGTCAATGGCTTCTTTCTATAGAACTTGTTTAGGAAGGGGACACAAAGGGAAAAAGATATTTCGCTTTTACTTCTGAAAATATTTTCAAAACTCACAACGTTGTAAACTCAGCTACAGCCCTATTCTTGATCTTCTCCTTCTTGCTACTGAATTTAAGTATGCTTTAAGATGATATAAACAATTCTAGGAAATCCAACAGATATTGCGGCTTTTGGCTTGCATCAAATGAAGTAAATTTCATGTTTTTAATTGGGGAACCATGTCTGGACTTGGGATGCATATCTAGTTTCGAAAAGGCTCGAAACCAGGGTAGAGTGAAAATTACATATGACAGCCTTACAGATACCTCAGATATTGCTTCACTTCCAGTGAGCCTGTTCAGTACCCTGGTGAAGTTATCTGTCAATTTTTATTGAATTTCCTTTCACCACTTCCAATCACAATTATGCATTTAAATGCTGAGATGAGGGCAATCATTTCTGAATTTCCTTTCATCGTCTTCTTGGACTAGATGGGGGAAATAAAATACAAGTTTTCTTTCACCATCTATATTATATTTTACTTTTTGAACACGAAGTGGGGGCAATCAGTGGTACTAAGTATACCAGGGATGATACCTGTGTAAAATTTGCAGTGGAGGTCTGTCAACTTGCTTTGATTACTGGACCAACCTTTTCTTAACTTTCAAAGCACCTTAGCACGCAGGGAAAATGGGAGATATTACTTACAGGGGAGAGTTAGGATCAGCCTATGCATAACTTTGTTTAGTCAAAGAGTGAGGAGTTATGAGGATTGGCTTACCTTTTAAGATATTTTTTCCAATTTCCAAAGCTAAGACGTAATCTCTTCTCCCTCTGTGGAAAACCCGAAAAGATTCTTGGTTTTTTAAGAAGGAAAAACCGAGGGTAGAAAGGGGCAACAGAGAAAGACCTGGAAATCGAAAAAAAGGGGTCATGGATTAAACCCAACTCTTGGAACCCTTTCTCAAAGACGCTTTACTCTCTCTGCTTATTTTAATTACCTCTTATCTTTATCTAGATGAAATTATTAGGAGCTAGAGTAAGAACTCGTTCTCTTAGTGACATATCACACTTACAAGACCATCACCACACTTTAGAGACCTTCGTTTGAAAAATAAACTTCTTTGGAATTCACACCTTTGCTTTACCATTTTCGTTCTCTTTTGAAATAATGGAAAATATTTTCTATCACATGTTTTCAACAAATTTATCTTCCGATATATGGTCGTCTGTTTTCTCCTTTCACTTGTTTGGGCTGCAAGCTGGGATCCTGTAAGAGAAAAATACGCAGAGTATCAGGGCTTTAGAAGAATTGAATGCATTGAAAATTTTGTAACTCTACTTCTAGAAAAACATTGACCTATTTTATTTTTGACGAAAGTAGAATTACCAAAAAAATTATGAAATAAAAAAGAAAACAAAAATCGGTATATACAGTGGGAATTTTGGAAACCAATTATTCCATATAGTGTTTTAAATAACGCCCATTGACAAGGGCGTTGAGGATTTTACCATCCAAATTCACTAACAAAAACAATTTTTTTCCTTCAGGAGATGTAACCTTGAACGGTCTGTACCAGATGTGATCGAATTTACCATGTTTTGTCGAGTCCTCCTTCCTAGCATCCCATTTTAAAACCAAATCTCTGGGGAGAAAATCTCTATCTTTGGCGTTACTATTGAATAGCACTTTCGTGTTGTCCTGGTATTTCTGCAACCATTCATCAACTTCGTCCCTGTGTTGTTGGACTTCAATCAACTGGTTTATTCTTCTTGTGACATGAGGAGTGTATGAGCTCGGCTGAATGCATCTTATGCTTGATAGTATGAAACAAAATATGTTGCGAATCACATACCTTTAAACTCTCTTTTAATTCATTTAACGATGAAGGTATTGACAGAGCTGACAAGAATTCAATACATTGAATGCATTGGATATTTACTAAGATACATATTAGTGTCACATATCCTCAGTTATCCTTTGTTAAAGTGGCCGCCTTTTGGTGCTTTTGAATAAAAAATTTGGAAGATTTCATTCAATCGGAAAACAAAACGTGAATGAACCTAAAAATTTTGATTGTCATTAATCATGTTTCCAATACAAAATTAATTTAGACAAGTTTAAATTAGGACTTAATTTCGTTTTAGTAAAATAATTAATCAGTATTAAACCCACTTTGATTCTTTCAGGGTTTCGGGGACCATGTTGACAAAAGGTATGTAATCGATGAATCCCGATTTCCGAAATCGTGATATGATTAACTTAAGCCTTAAACTTTTGTATTAGTGAATTAATTAATCATGATTAAGGACCAACTTCCAAAACAAGATTAAATCAGTTTAAACAAAGATTATGAGTTGGGACTTTGCGTTTCGGGATTTCGGGGATCATGTTGACAAGAGGTATGTTATCGATGAACCCTAAATCCCGAAATCACGATATGATTAACTTGGTCTTTAATAATTAGTAACTTCCATATTTTGGGAAATTGGGAATCAGGATTCCGCAATTGGAAAAGCATTAAAACATATGTTCTCAATAAACCCCGAATTTCAAAAAAGATTTTAAAGGTTAATCTAAACTCTTTTAGGGTTTAAAATTTTCGTGATTAAATTTTTTTTTTTTATAGAAAGTGCGTCGGGACTTTTAAAACATTTTTTATTTTTTTCCTTTTATTATTTAAATAATAAATCTTGTCGGGATTTCGATACTGGCCTTTTGGAAAAGATAGTGAGGGTTATGCTTCACTAAAATCCGAAACCCGAAAAAGGAAGGTTTTAGTTTTGAGGATAAAAAATTTAAAATATGTTTCAACATAGGCTCCAATTGGGGACCTCGTCTCCTTGTGGGATGAGGAGAACAGGTAGACTTAGTGTTTTTATTGGGTAAATGAAGTCAATGGATTCTTTATGTAGAACTTGTTTAGGAAGGGGATACAGAGGGAAAAAATAGATATCACATTTACTTCTGAAAAGATTTTCAAAACTCTCAACAATGTAAACTCAAATGCAGTCACATTCATGATCTTCTCCTTCTCGCTACTAAATTTAAGTTTTCTAGACTTAGTGCCTTTATTGGGTAAATGGAGTCAATGGCTTCTTTCTATAGAACTTGTTTAGGAAGGGGATACAAAGGGAAAAAGAGATTTCGCTTTTACTTCTGAAAATCTTTTCAAAACTCGCAACGTTGTAAACTCAGCTACAACCCTATTCTTGATCTTCTCCTTCTTACTACTGAATTTAAGTCTACTTTAAGATGATGAAAACAATCCTAGGAAATCCAACAGATCTTGCGGATTTTGGCTTGCATCAAACGAAGTAAATTTCATGTTTTTAATTGGGGAACCCTGTCTGGACTTGGGATGCAGATCTAGTTTCGAAAAGGCTCGAAACCAGGGTATAGTGAAAATTACATATGATAGCCTTACAGATACCTTAGATATTGCTTCACTGCCAGTGAGCCTGTTCAGTACTGCGATGAAGTTATCTATCTCTTTTTACTGAATTTCCTTTCACCACTTCAAATCATAAGTATGCTTTTAAATGTTGAGACGAGGGCAATCATTTTAAATGAATTTCCTTTCATCGTCTTCTTGGACTAGATTGGGGCAATCAAATATGAATTTCCTTTCACCATTTGTCTTATATTTTACTTTTGAACACGAAGTGGGGGAAATCAGTGGTAGTAAGTATACCAGGGATGATATCTGTGTAAAATTTGCAATGTAGGTCTGTCAACTTGTTTTGATTACCCTGGACCAACCCTTTTTTAACTTTCAAAGAACCTTAGTCCATAGGGAAAAAGGGGAAGATTAATTCCAAGGGTCTTCCTTCGAGCAAGCCTAAATCCTTAGATAATTGTTAAGAAACCTAGGAGAGCCAGGATCGGCCTAAGCATAACTTTGTTTAGTCGGAGAGTGAGGAGTTATGAGGACTAGTCTACCTTTTAAGAACTATTTTTCAGCTTCCAAATCTAAGATGTAATCTCTTCTCTCTCTGTGGGAAACCCAGAAAGATATTTGGTCTTTTAAGAAGGCAAAACCAAGGGTAGAAAGGGGCGATGGAGGAAGACTTGGAAATCAAAAAACAGGGGTCATGAATTAAACCCAACTCTTGGAACTCTTTCTCGGAGACACTTTTCTCTCTTTGTTTATTTTAATTACCTCTTATCTTATTCTCTTTCTCGGAGACACTTTTCTCTCTTTGTTTATTTTAATTACCTCTTATCTTATTATAGGTGAAACTCTTAGGGCCTAGAGTAAGAACACATTTAAAAAAAAAAAAAAAACATATTATACTTACGAGACCATCCTAGTAATTTAGGGACCATCGTTGAAAAATTAGACTTCTCTGGAATTCACACCTTTGCCTTACCATTTTCATTTTCTTTTGAAATAACCGAAATCTTTATATCACCTGTTTTCAACAAATTTATCTTCTGATATATGGATATCTGTTTGGTCCTTTAGTGTTGTTTGGGATCCAAGTCCAGATCCTGTAAAGGAACATAACGAAGGAGTGTTAAGGCTTTTAAAATAATTGAATACATTGAAAATTTTATATCACTACTTCTAGAAAAACATTAACCTATTTTATTTTTTATAAAGAAGACTTACCAAAGAAAATTATGAAATAAAAAGAAAAATCAAAAGGTATATATAGTGGGAATTTGGAAAATCAATTATTCCATATAATGTTTTAAATAATGCCCATTGACAAGGGCATTGAGGATTTTACCATCCAAATTCTCTAACAGAAATGAATTTTTTCCTTCAGGAACTGTTACCTTGAATGGTCCGTACTAGATGTGATCGAATTCACCATGTTTTGCCGAGTCTTCCTTCCTTGCATCCCATTTTAAAACCAAATCTCCTGGGAGAAAATCTTTGTCTTTGGATTTACAGTCGAATAGCACTTTCATGTCGTCCTGGTATTTCTGCAACCTTTCATCCGCTTTGGCTCTGTGCTATTGGACTTCAATCAGCTGATTTATCCTTCTCGTGACATGATTTGGTTCTTCCTTCTCATCTTGCCAAAGTTTCATTACAGGAAGCTCTAGATTTACAGGTAACACTACATCGGTCCCGTACACCATTTGGAAAGGAGAAGTGCCATAAACTTTTTTGTGCCTATTCGATTTTCCCACAGAGCGTATTTCAAATGCACATGCCAGGATTTCTTGTTTTTGCTCAACACTTTCTTAATTATATTGATTAAGCTCTTGTTTGAAGAATTGACCAACCCATTTCCCTGGGGGTAATATGCAGTGGAATGACTAAGCACGATATTTAATTTTGGTAGAAACTGACCATAGCCATAGATTTAAAGGCCTGAGTGTTAACTGTGACTAACTTTTGGGGGTAGTCAAATCTAGATAAAATATTCTCTTCTAAAAAATCCATTACCACCAAATCTGTAGCCTTTCTGGTTGGGATAGCCTCCACCCATTTATTACCACCAAATCTGTAGCCTTTCTGGTTGGGATAGCCTCCACCCATTTGGTGAAGTAATCTGTTGCAGTCAGGATCCATCTGTGCTGAGCGCTAGAATGATGATTAATTTCGCCTATGAAAGCTAATCCCCATTGCTGAAAAGGAGCTTCCATTTTGATTGGAACCAACGTCATCACTGGGAGCTTATGCTTACTTGCAAACAATTGGAAAGGGTTGCAGGCTCGGACCTTAGCGTTAACGTTTAGGAAAATTTTGGACCAATAATATCTTGCTCTCAGGATCTTATAAGATGTTTCCCTCCAAGAGTGATGTCCTCCACACACTCCTTCATGAAAATGTCTTATGACCTTCTCTGTTTTTGATTCGATGAGACAAACCAATAGAAAGCCAAGTGGATCCTTCCAATATAATTGTCTCTCAGATATACAGTACTTGACCGCATGCAGCTTCAGTGTTCTGGCTTTAGACGCGGGTAAATCATTTGGGCACTTCAAGGTCAACAAGTAGGAGACTATGTCTCAATACCAATTAGATGAAGCAAACTTTTCTTCGATTCTACTTTCAGTTATTTATTCATCGAGTTTACATAAGTCCACATACTCTTCAGCTCCCTGTAGGCCATTTATTCCGAGAGCTCTAAAATTTGATTCAGCTAAGAGTTTAGCCAAATCTTGTCCCTTTACTAGTTTCATTGGTTTTATCTCTAGTTCAAACTCTTGAATCTTGGCCAGCCACCATCCTCTTTTTCCATCACTGTCAGACTGAACTAAAATATCTTTTACGGAGCTGGTGGGTACATATGCGATTATCTTGGAATGTAACACGTATGTTATAAAATCCTTTAATGCCTTCACAATAGCATATTCTTGTTTCTCCATTATATCATATCTGAGTTCAACATCTCTGAGACTTTTGCTAAAAAAGGCTATCAGTTGCTCAAAGACTTCTTCATTTTTTTGGAGGAGAACCGCGACAAGTGTGTGTTCAGAGGCGAATGAGAAAATAAGAAAATCCTTTAGATAATCAGGGCTTGCTAGTACAGGTGCCTCACTTATAACCCTTTTTATGCATGTGAACGATGCTTCATCTTCTGCTGTCCATTTCACTTCACTATTTTTCTTTAGCATATCTGTGATCAATTTCACGATTTCAACAAAGTTTGGAATAAATCTCTTCAAAAAATTTATTTTTCTTAAGAATGACTGAATCTCTTTTACATTCCTAAGAATATTTATTATGTCTATAGCTTCAACTCTTTTAGGGTCAATTCTAATTCCATCCCGAGAAACAATATGACCCAATAGTTTACCTTCTTGCATAGCAAAGTGAGACCTTTTGGAGTTTAAAGACAAACCAAACCTGCGACATTTCTCAAACATCTACTTGAGATGTATCAAATGATCTTCATCAGATTTAGAAAAAATGGTTAGATCATCAAGATAGATAACCACAAATTTGTCTTTTTCGCCAATGAAAGTGATATCCATGGCGCGTTGGAAAGTAGCACCTGCATTCATTAAACCAAAAGGCATCTTATCATACATAAATATACCCCAAGGGGTGGTCAAGGCAGTCTTTTCTTTATCATGTTCGCAGATGACAATTTGATTGTTTTCGAAAAACCCATCGATCATCGACATCCTATTTTCCCCAACTACTTTTTCTAAAACGTGATCCATTTTGGGTAGGGGGTAATT
>CBVK0103636325.1:0-12144 GCA_900067695.1 Picea abies | reverse complement strand
GAGAGCCACCTAAAAGACCAGTGGCCAACTCTCTTTTCTATTTTATGGAGTAGCCAGATCCAATCAAATAATTTATAGTAATTAGGCTTAAGGAAGAAGCCTAAATACTTCAAACCACATCCTAGATGGGTTATGTTAATTCCAAAAATATCTTCAAGCCTTTCCACCTTTTCAGCCTCCAAATTATTATAGAGAAAGCAAGATTTATGACAATTAACCTCCATTCCAGTGGTTTGACAAAAAGAAGAAATAATCTTCTTTAAATATGTCCATTCTTCAATAGATACAATGCCAATAATCAATACATCATCAACGAAAAGTAAGTAAATGATGGCTAGCCCATTTGCTACTTTTAAACCTGAGAAAAAACTTTCCAAATTGGCCTTCTTCATCAATCTACTGAGACTTTCCACCACCAGAATAAATAGCAAAGGAGAAAGAGGAAAACCTTGCCTTAAGCCCTTGAAGCCTTTGAAGAAGTTTGTTGGTGAACCATTGACTAGAACTGCAAAATTTTCACTTGATACACACCCCATTATCCATTGAACTACCTCCCATTTAAGGTCTATCTGGATCAACAACATTCTTAAAAAACTCCAATTGAATTTATCATAGGTTTTCTTTAAGTACAATTTCAGGATTACAGAGGTCATCTTCTTGAATTTTGAAGAGTGCATACACTCTTGAGCAAGTCCATTAGCATCAGAGATAATATTTTCCTTTAGAAAACCAAATTGTTCATTGAAATACATAAAGCCAATGTGTCTTTGATCTTGGAGGCTATAAGCTTAGTAATAACTTTGTAGACAAAGTTACATAGAGTTATTGGTCTATATTCATGAAAAGAAGACGATTTTGACTCCTTCAGGATGAAAGTCTGAAATGTAGCATTTAGTGAACCACTTACCTTACCATAAGTCCTTGTCTCTTCCACTACATTTAATATATCTTTACCCATAATATCAAAAAAGTGGTGGCCATCCACATGGGCCTGGGATTTTGTCCTTCAAAATCAACTCTACAATTTTCTCAACCTCCTGAAGAGTGAATTTCTTACTAACCTCATCACTTTCTTCATCTGTGAAGAATCTTGGGACTTATTTTAACACATTAAGTTAGGTTAAAGTATCTTCATTGACCTTTGCTTTATAAAGAGAATTGTAGAAGTTGAGAGTAGTTTCTTTAATCCCTGTCTATGTATGCTGAATATTTCACTTTGAATCCAAGAGATCCCATATAGTATTATAATTCTTTCTATTCTTTGCAAATTTGTGAATTTTTTTTTTATTCCTATCCCCACTTTTCAACCAAACGAACTTGCTCTTGAGTTGCCACGATTCTTCCTCTACTTTGAAAATATCAACTTTTCTTTTTTCAAGTGTCACGATCTCCACTTTTACATCAGAAGGAAAGATTTGTGAGGGAAATATTTGCACAACTTGTGTTAATTTCTACTCCAAATCACTATATTTGACCTGCATCTTTTTTCTTTTCTCTTTTGCCAAGAAACCATAGCTTCTTTTAATTTTTTTTGCTTGGACACTATCAGATTCATAGCTAAAGAATATTCCAAAGAAGACATTGACAACCAAGTTGATCTTACTAGAAAATTAAAATCTTGCTCCATCAACCAGGCATGATTAAATTTGAAAGGGAAATGAAATGTATCCTTTTGTTCTTCAAATTGTATACAAACATGGTTATGATCCGATAGAAAGGTGTTTATGACCCAAGATATACATCTGATCAGGTTCCCCAAAATATCTTCATTCATAAGTAAACGATCTAGTCTTTTTGAAACTCCTTCTAATCCATTGCGTCCATTCCTCCATGTTGGACAGATCCAACTTGAAAAAATCTCAACTAAACCTGTTGAAGTAAACAAAGAGGAAAAAAAGTAAGAGAGGGGATCTAATCTTGCTCGGTCCCCCCAAATATCCCTAGAAGAGAGAGTTAAGTTAAGGTCCCCCCCAATTATTAGATTATCCTCCTTTAAGAAATCATTGTTCTCCAAAAGCTACCAAAAGGGAACTTTGTCTTTGTATGGCCCATAGCAGTTCAGTAGTTTTAGAGGGTAAGAAAAGTCTTTTATCTGACCTTCCAAAATTATACCATCAAAGATATGGAAGATTTGAAAATATTCCTTTGAAAGGTTCTAGCCAGAAATCAAACCCTCGAAAGTCCATAAGAATCTGTCGCCACACAATTCCAAGATGGATAGCATTTTAAGAAGAAATTTTTGGCCTTCTCATGATCAACCATTGTTTCCTCGAAGAAGATGATATTGGGGTTCACACACTGTATTAACCTTTTTATGGTTAACATTTTTTCAGGAAACCCCACCCCGCCTCAAGTTATATGAAAGGAAAATCATGGAGGAACCCCCAAATCGGGCCTCTGTGATCTAAAAGCCCTTGGGGAAGAAGGAGGTTCCAGGTTTGGAGAAATAGGTAATGGATTGAATGGTGCTAAACCTCCCTATATTGCACCATAATCCTTTCTTTTAGTATTTTTCTTCGAAGGTTTTTTCCTTATTGTTATATTGGATCTATCGCCCATTTCTTTTGAACCCTCTATATTGTTGTAAACAGGACACATGGCTTGTAATTCCAGCTTGAAAATATGAAGGTCCTATATCATAGTTATTGTCAAGAACATGGCGAATAGGAGAATCCAATATTCTATACCCAACACCAGCACTAGTATCACCGAGATCAACTACTCCAGATAAACCCCCCAATATCTCTTCTTCAGTAATGGGTCTTGGAATAACATGAATTTCCAGAGAAGAAAGATCATTATTCAAAACCCTATACTGGGTTCCAACCAGGGAGTCCTCTTTTGTGGAAACCCTATTAGGGTTTGGGAACTGATGTGATATTGCTAACTCTTTTTCTACCAAGGACTCATCTGAAGGAAAGTTATCAAATTTCTTCATTACCAATTCCCAAAAACCTCCAACTAATTCTACTATCCAATCATCATTCTAGGTAAGAGACTTTATATCATATTTTGAAAGAGAACTAAAAAAGGAGGGGGAAAAAGTCTGCATCTTACCAATGAAAGAGTCTTTTTCTATGTAGCATGTTGAATCCAACTCCAGATGAGGACGGTTCAAGGATTTATCTATTTTGGCTTCTTTTGAATCATTTGATATATTCTCCTCGAGAAATCTTGGACATTTAGATTTAATATGTCATGTTTTTCTGCATAAATGACAATGAAAAGGTTCTCTCTAATAATCTAGGGGATGTATATAGGCTCTATGCTATGTAATAATTTATATATCTTCTAGTAACCCCATGTCCAAATCCATTTTTCCCTGAATCGAGACCAAACTTTTGTTGTTCCATCTAAGAGACTTTTCATCAAAATAAACAAATCGACCCACAGAGTCTCCTATATCCTTAAAAATATGTAAAACTCATGGCTCTATTAGAAAATCAGGCATCAACATCCATAAAAATATCTTCTTGAATGATTCCAAATAGAGATTAAACCCTGGTTCCCATTTATTTAACATTAAAAATCCTCTATCAATAATCCACAGAGTCTCAAGGATTTTTATTAGGTCTTCTTCATACAATAAATGGAAGATAATCTAGTGATTGGAAAGAAGACTGTACCGTGGGAAAGAACCAACCTTCTGCTTCCAAACGTCTTGAATCCACTATTTGAGCTTATTTTTCCCCATCTTGCTGTAAAACAATTTCCCCACCAACGCCTTTGTAGATAAGCTCGCTACCCTGTCCAGTAAGACATCCTTCCCCAAGATATACATAGGTCTGCCGCTATGAACCTTGAAACTTTTCTAATTTATTTTTCTTTTTGCTGCCTCTCCAGTTAATTTACCTTTGTTCACAAATTCTAGAGAGATATTCACCTCTAGAGAGCTACAATTAGCAGGTCTCTTTTCACCAAAGGATTTGTAAAATCCCTCTTCCGCATCCAAATCTCTGTTTACAAAATGATTTAATGACTTATTACTTTTTAACACATTTTTCATTAAGTCATCCACCTATCTAGATGTCTGCACATGTCATACATCTATCATATTTCCCATGTGTAAAATTGCCCCACTTTTTCGGGCATAGATCTCCTTGTATGCCTCATCAGATATGAATAACCCCCCTTTTTCCTAGAGGCAATCCTCCTCCTCCCAATCCAATTCCAATAACCATGCCATGTCAACGTTCATGCTGAAATAGATAAATCTAAAAAAACCTTTATGGCCAAGTTATTTTGATCCACAACATGACAGGGATGAGAAGTCTCGCTCCTCCACCCTTCAAAACCCTTACGCTCCTCCTGCTCTCCATCACCATCTTCATCTAAATTCTGATTAAGGTGCTCATGATTTAGATACAAGAATATCTCTTTCATTAGATTTTAGTAAAGGAGGGCATCATCACACATGTCACTTCCAAGGTGAAATGGAAAATCTTAAATTTGAATTTCACCTATGTTAGAGTGTCTAATTAATTAGTTACCTAATTAATATATATATATATATATATATATATATATATATATATAATATATATATATATATATATATATATATATATATATATATTCTCTTTGTATTTTTTTGACGTAAGTATTAAAAATGTCCTTAAAAATTTATTGTAATTGATTGGCGCATGGAGGTTGGGAAACAATAAAATCCTATCGTTATATGCATTTTCATTCACTCTTGAGAGCCATGGATATCAGATCCCATAAGTTTGTGTCACTCATTAGGTGTTTACATCACTAATTACAATCACATTTAGCTCATCCAATTGCATATAAAAATATGATTAGATTAAAATCAATTATTCACGTAGTTATGGATTTGTGAAATTATGTCAATTAGGTTTACCTTGGGTGGTTGGGAGAAATGATTGTTAGCCTCCCCACCCTAAAAGTGACATGTTGAACCCTAAACAAGTATATTATTATAATGGATTTGAGCCTTGTTGTTGACCAGCCTTGTGCCCTAAATATTCTAGGGTCTACCTTGGGTACCATCCTTGAAATGAGGGGAAGTACTCAACAATTTTCCTTGGGCTTTGTAATCTGAGAAAAGAAAAATTGATTTGTGAAATTAATTCTCATCGTGGAAAATGACATCGACGATTTCAAAATCGATCAAAGACTCGTAAGTAAAGGTCATCATGTGAGTGTCTATGAAGCCATATTCCCAAGCATGCAAGTAACCACAGTGAAGAATCTCGATCGCTTGTAAATTTTGAAGTGCATTTTTAAATGTTTTAAGTTAAATATTTTGGTTTTGTGAGTAACGAGGAAATCGGGTGTGTATGCACCATAGGATTTGAAGCAATTCAAATCCGCTAATGCATACCCATCCTCACGGAACATTCAACGTTGTGTGGTAGGGTGCTTAATGTTCGATGAGAGTGTATGACGTGCAACTCAAGTCAATGCGTCGACAATTTGTGGGTGCTCTTTTCGGCATTCAAATCCTTGAGAAAATACAATCCCATTATGTCATGGAGCATAGTGGCTAGGCCTAAAATTTCAAATCATCATCAATTTTTTTTAATTATATTTACAAGTTCTTATTGTCTTTCATTTTACATTTTTTACGTTTTATACAACTTCACAAAGTGTCATTTTTTTAGTTCTTATATGCAAGTTCTATCTAGTGTATCAAAAGAGATCTGAGGTTAAAATCAATCTATGTTGTTGAATAAGTAGCTGAAGTAGATACCTCATTGGATTCATAATATTACCTTAGTTTTCAATTTCCTCCCCCATAAGAGTGTAAGTGGTAGTGAAAGCATAGAGGGTCAAATCCATAGTTGGTAGTGTTGATTTCTCTACCACTTACACACTTTCTTTGATTTGTGGCAGTGTTAAGACAAGATCAAGGATGAAGGATAGATGTATTGCGCCCATCCCATGTCTACAATGAATTTAACATAAAAGAAAAAACCTTGCAATATATGGGTTCCAGATCAAGGATCAACCATAGGAAATCACCATCATACTCCATTAATATGATTAAGTAGAAAAACAAAGAAAATACTAATAATATTAGGAGGAACACTACTATAGTATAGGGTACAACTGATTTTGATGGGTGATCTTAAGGGTGAATTATTTTATTTCCTATAAATTTTTTATGTTTTAGATCCTTTATTGACATTCAAATGCATTTAAAAACCGAAAAAAAAATCTATGAAACATGAAATTCCAGGCCTAATTGTGACAAGGAGCACAATTTGTAATGTCCCCACCTTCCAAGTTGAGCCACCTTACCACATTTTCTTCTTTGATACCAACCTGTAGCGTACCCTCTACCAAGAATTTTTTTTTTTTCTCTGATACCAATTAAAATCAATGTGTAAGAAGATTAAAATGCTCACACAACTATGAATAATTTAAATTTGTATGTGTGGTATATTTATTCATGCACAACATCAATCAAACACTCATAATACAAAGTAAAATGCAACAGTAATACATAACATTTAATAGTGAATAAACACAATGATGAGAAAACTTATCTCATGGGAGAAATTTCATCAACTGGTTGCTTACGAGGGACGTTCCTCCCAATCGTAGGATTTGTTGTTCCATTTTTTTCAATAGCAGACCACCCGTAAGTTGGGGATATGAGCCAAAAGAAATGAATATCTCCTATGGTTGGCTAATGTCGTCCCAATAGCCCAATACCAAATATTTTGATAAAATGCTAACTCTTACAACAATTCCAATCCACCAAGTTTCTTTCCCCTCAACCTGCACAACCAAAGGAATGGGATCCCCTTCGATGCCATGTAGTCCCTCGGGATATCCCACTTCCCTCTAGGAATCTAGCAAAAGTTGGCTAGGAAATCTCTCTGTTGGGTACTCCAAGAATCTCAGTTGTAACATGAGTGCTCACAACAACCTTCTCATAGGATTTTGAGCATTTTCTAAATTGAAATATCACTTCGAGGAATAAAAACCTAACTTTCCATGTAATTATTAGCTTCAGAAAGTTACCCTTCAATACCCACTATGGTTTGCTTCCATTTCTAGCACAAATCTCTCCTTTTTCTCTCCTCTATCTAGTTGTAAAAAAGGTTCTCTCTCCCTATTCAAATTTCCTTATCTTCTTCTTCCATGCAGGCTTGATTCTCACACTTCCCAAGGATGATTGTACCAAGCCTATGCTTCAATAACTAGGTGAGATGAATTTCCCACCAACCTCTTACATGAATGTACTTAACCCATTCTTCAATAATTAGGTGAGATGAATTTTCCCACCAACCTCTTACATGCATTCAATGGTTGGTTTGTTAAGTCAAAGGAGGTAAATATTAATAATAAAATGATTTAGAAAAGTGGCTNNAAGTCAAAGGAGGTAAATATTAATAATAAAATGATTTAGAAAAGTGGCTTTGGATTATGAGGCATGTGGAATTTCCCACTTGGACCCCCTCTCTTATGGAAGCATGCCCCCATAACATTATCATCCCTCTCGTATCGCAGTCAATGATGTATTTTTATTTAATCATTGTATGCATAGATTATAATTCCAAGCTCTCCAACCTAAAACATAGTGGCTCACCAACCTATTAAACATATGTATAATTACATAAAAATTTATGGGGAGTAATACTTGTATGTTACATCCCATCCCCTTATTTTTTCACTATCCTCAGTGCACGTCACCACACAGGTGTACATACATAATGATTTCACACTTTAATAACATTTGCAACAATTTCAACCAGCAACATATCATTCCCCTTAGCCTACACAACTCAAGGAAGTGTACCCCCTTCTCTTCTCCATAGTCCCTTGGGTTGTCCCACTTCCCTTCTAGGGATCCAACACATATTGACAAGGGAATCTCAAAGTTGTGGCTCTAGGAAATCTAGTGACAATATTTTCATAGTTTACTAACTCTAGTAGCAATTCCAACCAACAATGTCTCATTCCCCTCATCATACACAACCCAAGGAAGTGTACCCTCTTCTCTACTCTGTAGTCCCTTAGTTTGTTCCACTTCCCTCCCAAGGCTCTAGTACAGGCTAGGAAATAACTTAGAGTTGTGGCTTGAGGAAATACATTTGCAACAATAGAATCTCCAATTTATTTTTCAAAATAGCTATCAATGTATCTTATGTAGCACAATTTCCATCTCCCAATTTTCTTCTTCCAAGTTGTGACAAGTTCACTGGACTTTACTTGTCCTATTCTTTTTCTCTTAATCCTTTTTTTCTTCTAGTGCTCTTCTTTCTAGGTACTCAATTCATGACTTTGTTCTTCAACTATTTCTATAGTATCCATCATGAAAACATATATGTTATAGAATTTATCATGCAAAAATGATCTTATCCATAGGATTTCTTAGCTCCAAATGTAATCATGTATTAAAAAATAAGTTTGCAATCATAATCCAATACTTATTTGTATGGCTATTTTTGTTCTTCACCAAGATTCCATGGTAAATAATTCAATCTCTGACACACCCTCATGATTCCATCCACATGCATTCTTAAGTTTCCTCTTCCTTTCTATACTCAACCTTCAAGCTTAGGCATCCCCTTCTCTACTACATATTCCCTCAGGAGATTCATCATTTTCCAAGGTTTTCACATGCAAGGAAAGTGCCAAATTACTACCATACATCCTCTGGTAATCTGTAGCCAATAAATCATGGAAATCAAAGGGTTCTGATGTCATAATAGTGGCCTTCTTCTTGAGATTTCCAACTTCAACATCCATCATATGTCAAGTATGGAATTCATTTTCATAATGTTTGGCTCTTTCATGTGGTAGCACCGAGTCTTCATTATGGACTTACACTCATTTCCATATCCAATACCATTCTACCTGCTAGTCCTCGAGATGTTCTTGGTTTCCAGTGGAACGATGATAAGGATCCTTAGAGATAAAACTCGAAAAAGGTTTTTAAGTTACCTTGATAGATCAAGGGAGTTAAATATAATTTTTAATTCTCCACAACTCTTACACATTCTAGACAAGATGATTAGGTAGGCATTCAACTAATAAGGGAAATTTCTCTTTTGTGTATCAGAATTACTAGGGTAAAATAATGAATGATTGTGTGGAAGGGTGGTGCACATGCAAGGTTTCCGATATAGATAAATCTTACAAGGAATTATATGAAGAAAACGCGTTGAGAATGTCACGTGGCAGTCATACATTACTTGATAAAAACATAGATCAGGTCAGCATAATCAATCGTTGTGTGCTTGTGTGGACCATAATGACTATGCACTGGTGCATTCTATGTAATCATCTAGGTGGATGTCCAGGTGGAAGTATATTTGTCCATGTGTCACCTAAGTCATGGTCCCCTTTGGTACTGTCATCATCCAGCTAAGAGATAAGTCGATACGCGACAAGGTGGTTTATGGGATACGATTGGTGGTATCGCATGCTCAACCCAGAGTGATTTGAAACCAATTTAAAAAAACCATGTATCATATCTCAAAACCTCCCTCGCATCCTCAATTCTTGTTGAAGAATAGGTAATTTGTCGATGCAATATGCATTGTCAACCATAGATCTTGGGATTGAATAAGTGCTATAATCCTGACAATCAATATCGTTCCCTTCGGTGGTGTTGACGGGTTAGAATGACCCGTTCAATCAGATGAGGGAAAATTCCTAATGGCAGGTCCCAATTAGACCCACTCTCATTTGGGGTGGCATTTCCCACAAGTATATGGGCCTCATTGCCGCTCATAATTAAAATAATAAAAAGGGGAAAGAAATCGAAATACCCCCCAAAGAGTTCTAACTAATTCTAATACTAATCTAACTAAATGAAACTAATCTAATCTAACTACTTCTAACCTATCTCAGGAGCAAAGCTAATAAATGAGTACAATGAAAGGTAATATCTAGACAACATAAATAGTTCATGACAACTAAGACATGTTAGCACAATAATATTATAGAAATCATATCAAATAGTTGAAGAGAAAATATGTAACATCATCCCTACACTCATAAGAAATCACAACAACAAAGGATTCTAGATACTAAACACAAAAATAGTTCATATGATCAATACCTAGAAAACTTAAACCACAAATACCAGTGCAAAATATTCCCACAAGCATTTGAAAACAATTATGAATTCAAAATTCCTCCTGCTCTTTATTACACAGAAGTAAAAGTACCATATTGTTTTACAAAGGGAAAAAGTCTTGATACATTCAACTAGCTCCTTTTTATAAAACAAGAGAGAGACTATTCAATTCTCATGGCCATTCATTTTGTTTTCCCCTAATTTTGTCTTTTTCACATTTCAAATTTCTATGGAATTTCAAAAATGTAGATGTGGGAGTTACAAATGGGAGTTGAAGAGACTCTCGGGTGGTTAGATTTGCCCTATGACAATTTACCAATGATATCTATTTAAATTTATTATTCACTCTACCTGTTGGGTCATTTTCTAAATTTCTCTTGTTTTGTGTGTTTTTGGCTCTAATATGATGAATGGTATCATTTTTTATTATTCTCTTATGTCTCATATTTTCATTGAACTATTTCTGGCTCAATTTTGTTGTCGATAGCTCAAGATAATATTCTTTGAAGTATGCATGTTTGGTTCTTCATCTGAATTCAGGTTCCACCCGTGTTTTGCATTTTTGGACCCTTTTTACTCTTTATCTGCTATCACTTACCATCCCATCTTGTTATTCTCTCCTATATATTTCCATCGAGCACTCCTGGGCCTGATTTTGTCGCTCGTAGCTCTAGATATGGCTTCATGAAGTTGGTATGGACAATTTTTCACCCAAATTCGTGGTCTACTATTTTGTTTTTAATGTTTTCTAATGTCTTATATCAACTTTTTGGCTTGGAGACCTATACCACTGCATCCCTCTTCTCGATACCTATCCAATGAGGTATCACGAGCTCAACTTTAACACATGTAGATAAAGATATGCCCATTTAAAAATCGGTGCTCAGTAGCCATTGATCAAGCCTGTGGGTTAATATGGACCATAGATTCTTGAACGATATCAATGGTCCTGGTTGATAGTCTATCATACCCAAAAAAGAGGAGAGTGCGTGTGTTCATAACTTCACATTGGATTCTTTTTAACTCCTATCCTATTTCCATTCCATGCAACAACTCTGAGAGTGAGATATGATCGTTCAATAGATATAGAATCAATCCCCACAATCCATCAGAAGAGCCATTTTGCATCCTGTTCCAATGTGAAAGTGAAAAGGTATCGAAGAAAAGAATCAAATAATATTCCTTATTCGATTCCTGTGTTGAAGGTTAAAGCTCGAAAAAAGTGATGACATGTATTCAGAGTTGATTATTCGGCATCCAAAACATTTGTGAAGTTTCATGGTATCGACAAGAGGTATTGAGGAATATTCCCTCATAGCTACGTTTTTCATGCATTGGATTTGGATCATCCTTTCAGTGATAATCAATGGTCACAATTAACAGTTGTTCGGAGTGTGAAAGAGACCATTTAGAGCCTTAAATCTGACCATCTTAATTTCATGGTATCGACAAGAGGTATTGAGGAATATTCCCTCATAGCTACGTTTTTCATGCATTGGATTTGGATCATCCTTTCAGTGATAATCAATGGTCACAATTAACAGTTGTTCGGAGTGTGAAAGAGACCATTTAGAGCCTTAAATCTGACCATCTTAATTTGCACCCCGAATATTGTTGCACGAGAAAGATCTGACTGTCTGTTCAGGGAAAAGATCAACAGCTAGGGATATTTTCTCTCTGATAACTTGATCAAGGTTTAAGCTTGCAGAATTTTATAAAGAAATAAATCATGGTTCTAGTGTTGGTTTCTTGGAAGGAAAAGGGGATTATCTTCAAAAGAGACTACATAATTCACTAAATAATTCAGCTGCGAAGAACATTTTAATGTGAAAGAAGAAGACAAGGACTCTATATGAGGAAATGAAGGAACATTCCCTAATTGAGAAACATAAATAAAGATATGTACTATGGGTATTGTAGTCATAAGAAAACTTTGAGAATGAATGAAGTTCGTCAATCGAGTAGTGAGTGAAATTAAATCCCAACCATTCATTGAGGGAGGGTAGTCAGAGTGATTTGTGATATTAGGAGTAGATGTGCTTTGATGGAGAAGAAATATGAAAATGACAAGTGTGAATTCC
>CBVK0103636305.1:0-15013 GCA_900067695.1 Picea abies | reverse complement strand
AGTTAAAACATAATTGAACAGATTAATAACAATCAAATCATAATCACAATGAACACAGAGACACCAGATGTTTGCATAAGCTTTTGTATAATTAATATGAACATAGTAATATGAATATATGTGAAAGAGAATTTTATTTTAGCACCAGCTAATTGTTTCAGCACCAACTAAAGTAAGGAGCACCAACCCCTCAGAGAGCACCAACTCTCAGCCAATACCCAACTTGGCGCAAGATCCAGCTTGCTGCAAGACCCAGCTTGCTGCAAGACCCAACTTGCTGATAGAACCTAGTCTATCCAACTAGAGTTTATTCAACTCCAATAGTAGTGATCCATTATAGAATCAACTCTATCTTATGATCAGAGTTATATCATTAAACATTCATCACCACATTTCATCTTCTATCTATAATTCACATTTTCTTTCCTTTGATACATTCTTGGAATCTGCTTCAAATTTTGATCTTTTGTTCTGAACTGCAGAGACACTTTCTTCTCCCACTCTTTCATGTTTTATATATTCTTCAAAACAACATGAGTGTGAAACACTGTGTCCCTCCATTTGGACCAACGCACCTCTTTAATTAAATTAAAAATAATCTTTATTATTTTCACTGTGATGGATTTTCGTAAATTGATCACTTATGGATCACTTTCATCCATTAAATTCGTTACTGAATCTGTTATTCACAGAGACTAGATTCCGCGGAGGTTCCGCAGAGGCGCTTCCTTCAAACCATCACATATGACCGTGCATTACAGAAACATATACTTTACCAACTATAGAGACATATTATAATTTCCTTTTAAAACTCTTACTAGCATATGACCAGTGACGATAACCTCACGTTAGGTGAGACGACCTCTTGAGCATTTATTGATTCAACGGTCATAATTCATTCTTCTAATGAGATGGATGGCTGACGGGATTTCGACACTTTTCCCTTCGGGTCTTCATTACATTGAGCCTTTCAAAACTCCTGATTATGATATTGACGATCAGATCATATGACTCACATTACATCCCAGAACCAGACCAATGGATAGTGTTAATCCTTACACTCATCCTTTATTGCTTAATCCAATGGCCATGAATTAATCACGTTGATATGAATGGTTGTCGAGAGTTTGGGTCTTCACCCTTCAGAACTTCAGGATTGAAAATATTTCAAAACTTTTGAAGTAGATTTCTTCGAAATAGATCAGATGGTTCATGTTTATTTCAAGAAATCATATCAACTGCCAGTTTTGATTCTTTACACAACTTAATCCAACAGTTGGGAATTAATCATGTGTTTGATATGGATGGACACCATTTACTCCAGGTCTCTGGACTCTAGAGATATCAAATCTCAAATTCCTTCTTTCCTCCATACGTCAATCTTTCGGAGCTGAAAATCTGCTGACGCATGTCCCTTTTTCAATCAATGGTCGAGATTCTTTCACGTCTCTGGAATTCAGAATTCTCAAGCCTCAATTCTCACTATAGTATGATCAACGGTTGAGAACACTACTGAAACGATCTTTCAGATTGGATGAACTATGTCCATTTTGAGACTTCAACGTTCGAGATTTCGTTGTGCCAGATCAACAGTCCACGCTTTAACTTTGATCGACGACTGCAATCAAATCATGACTTCATGTTTTGGGTGTTTGAATTTGAGCCAACCCTGAATCTTCCAACTCCCGATATCCGAAATAATCTAGATCAAAGGCCCACAACTCCCCTTGATCGAATGATCTAGATCTTATCGGGACTTCATAACTTTTGACATTTGAAACTCCTGAAGAAATTCTCTCGGAGTGACGTAACTCACTTACGTCACTTATTGACGTGTCACAAGCTGAGTAGCGTCCACGTGTCACTCAGATTTGTCATTTTCACATACTTGAAATGCCGAATCAAATTGACACTTTTTAGTGTCTGATTGTGCCATGTGTCCTTTCTGACGTGGTCTTTCATACATCCTTGCTGACGAGGTCTGCTGACCAATAGTCCTAATCCAACGATTCTCATTTGTCCTCCAAATCGAATGATCCTTGTTCTCATAAGTTCCTCACTAGTTTATACTTGAAGTGAATTATGTTCATTGATCAGGTTCTTTAGATCAATGGTTCGATCTATTCTAGAATGCAACTATTGTAGCTTTATCCTGTCCTTCTAATAAACATTGATCCGACGGCTAATGAAACTTCGCAATCTAGGGATTTCAAATCTCAAACTGATGGAGAGTAAGTTCCTCGCTACTTTGTACCCAAAGTGAAGGATGTTCGTTCGATCAGGATATAGGATCGATGGATCGATCTATCTGTGATGAAACTCTTGTATCTTATCCTTTCCTTCCACTCAAAATTGATCCAATGACTGCTGAGGGTTCTCACTCTGATCGAATGACTGCTGACCTTACACTTTTCCTTCCAAGTTTTGATCTATGTGTTTTCTAACCCTCCTAAGTTTTTTATCATAGGAACATTGTTGATCCTGTTGTGATAAAAAATAATCACAAATTTCTTCTGCTACCTGATATACTGTGCAATGCTCTCTTCCTTCTGAGCTTGCGCTATCGATCTCTACTCACTGTTTGACATCTTCTGTTGACTGATATACTGTTGACATCAATGACAATCTCATCTATCATTAACAACAAATCATCACATCGACTGTTGACATCAATGAAAATATATCCAACAAAGGGGACCACTTTGGATTTCATCCATTTGTACTTATTATCAACCATGACAAGAAAATAATGAGCCATCTTTACATCAAACAAACTTGGGTCCATTACCCAAACCTTTGTGCCACTGGGATTTCTTCAAGGGTTGACATCAATGACAACCAACCTTAATCAACACTCTAATCCTAGGTGCTAAATCTATCTTTTTGCATGATCATGTATTTTTCTGTTACATAATCCCATATGCTATGACCTAGTGCTAACCACACTTGGATTCATTTGATAGATTTCGTTAAATCATTATTGATTTATCGTGCAAAATCCACATCCACCGTCGATCATACCTTTGATTGAATGGCTAGATCTCTTCTGGGAAACAATATTCAGAGTGGGATTTCAGAGTGAGACTCCAATGGGTCAGAGTTAGTACTTCAAATGTCCTCTTCAAACTATGAGCAACCTTTAATCATGGTCGTTAATCATTCAATATCTATAGTCATGCTCACTGGTCTTCCATTCTACTGTGACAAACCTTCTACAAAGGAATTACACGTGGATGTCACATGTCACACTTTAACTCATGGATCCAACTTCCATGTGCCCACTTTTCATTCTCTAATTCCATATATCCTGGTATCTGTCATTTTTCACGTGTATCTTCCATATCCATTGATCTATTCAACTTCGAATAGATCTCAACCATTGATTTTTCTATCCTAATGAATGGCACCAATTGATTGCCAAACTTCTACAACTTCCAATCCCCAGCATTAATCATCATAGGATGGATGATATTGATTTCTCTTTGCAGTAAAATTGGCTGCGATCAAACTTAATCCACACTCAATCTCATTCATTGATTTCCTCTTGATGAATGATCTAGATAAACCATCGCAATGCTGTATCCAAAGTTAACATTTGGAACCGACCTACGATGAACAGTCAGATCTCCAAGAGATATATTCCAAAGAACGATCCCAATATTCTGTTGGAATATTATTCGATGTTGTTGCACTAGAGTGTTGGAATAGGCTCTGAAAAATGGATTTTGAAACACTTGATGTTATCAGACTTTGAACTCATATAAATGTTTGTCGTTGATCTGGATAGATTTATATTTGAGATCTGATATCGTCGATCCATTCTTAACACATGAATGGAAAATATGGGTATATAATCGATGGTCATGATTAACTATTCATATCAATCTAAAGGTCACTATTTCTTCTCATTGGCAAAGAGAACTAGAACCATTTTCTCCTTGATTTTACGCTAATTCAGCTTCAATTCAGCTTCAATTCAACTACCAATTCAATCTAGTCTTTATCCAACTTGGGTCATCAATATCTACGATGGTCGATGATCACACACCATCTATCCTTCACCGATACAAGGATTTAATCAAAATATGACCTGTAACCTGCAACACGCCTCTATAGAGTTGACCTAGAGTTTAATTACTCAACAAAAAAAACACTTAATAATGGAAGGAATATCAAACTTCACATAGATAGAGAGAACCCATAAAATACAAAGAATTCTATTCCTGAAGTTTTGTACACAAATTACATAAGACCTTCATTCTTCCAGGTTCGATTTACATTCAATTGGCCTCTGATTTGGCCTTTGTCCATAGTTAACATTTTCACACACACTCTTTATCCTTTCTTTGTGTCTGCCTACACACTTCTATTGCCTGTAGGCTTACAAATTTAATTACAAAGGATTTTGATACCATGATTGGTTCAGATCCATAAAATCACCACTCAATAAATATCCAGGATCCTTTAGATCCAAAAAATACTCAACTATCTCCCACAACTCTCAATATATGCTCAATAAGAAAAATTCGATTACATATAAATTTAGACTCAACAAACCTATGCTATAAAATTCTTCTAGGACTCATTAAAACATAGAAAATTACAATATTTCAAGCTTAGGGAACCCACTCCCATGGAAAATAAAAAAACAAGGTTAGCTTAGGATAAAAAATGCTACTGCATTAGACTCCCAAGGTTAAAATGTTTCATGATCTCCTAATCATGAGTCTTCATTTGTTGATGTCCTCTTGGATCCCAAAACTTATGCTGCTTCTCACTTGCATTGTTGTCTTGCTGCCATCTTGTTGTTGTTTTCAACCTTCTAGGATCCCATACTTTAATCTATTTCTTTCAATCACCCTGCTGATGTAGTCTCTCTAAACCAACTACAATTTGTGACTGACTGTCCTTTTCATTCCATGGTATTCCCATTTAGACTTCTTCATCATCAAATTCCACAATTTATCAATCTCAATGTCCAACTATTTCTTTTGTTGGCTCTTTCCTTCATATGGACTCCATACATATACTACCAACTCCTTGGCCTCTATTCTTTTGACATTCTCAAGCCCATGGGAATACTCTTCAAAGTATGCATTGTTATGTTGTAGCAGAAATCCGCCTTCTTTAAATAACTCTACATCCTCTGGTTTCCTATAACTCACATACTCTCACAAATAATTAGTTTGGAAAACTAATATATTCTCCTCTTCTCCTCTTTATGCCTTGAATTCTTCCTTCAGATAAAGTAACACTGAAGACTCCATGTATGCAAAAACTACTATTGGGTTATTTTCGTCACTTGGGTGAGAAAAAAAAGGTCCCTTAACTATATAGTTAGGCCAACAAGACAATAAAACAGTTTGTTAGTTGATTAGTGGCCGAACTGAATAGAAAAAAAGAAAGAAAGAACAAAGAAATAAAACTATACTAAGCATGTAACAACTTAAATTGATGCAAGAAATAGACACAAAGAATAGCTACCAAATGAGATTGATCTTCAAATTGATTTTACATAGGAGAAATATGGGAATTTATGAGTCCCCTAACAATACTTAACTTTCTTCCATTGTTTACATACAATGGCCCTCTATTTATAGGAGGATGACAATATTTTTCCAAACTAGTTTCAAATGTGAATGGGAGGTCTTTGAAGGTACCTCCCATCTGTTTCAGTGATCCCTAGGCAGAATTTTGAGGCAATTTTGGGTATGGGTGAGATCTACTCCACCCCATAAGTGGTTGAAGCCCAACCAAAATCATAAATGTGTCGTTTCCACATCCACATGGATTTTACGACTGTCAATTGCGTGGGTCGTGCACTGTGCATGTTGTACATCGTGTTATCCCACACAGATGTGCACACATTGATTGTGTTGAATACACATAGAAATTCAGAACCACTTTTTTATAGTTTTGTGATTATCTTGCCAAACTGAGTGTGATCCTTCCATAATTATTGGTAGTACGATGTGCTTGTGTTGATTGTTTCTTCATCCATTGTATGTGTTTTTGGTGAGCTACTTTTCGGTGATAACATATGCCCCCTGATATGTGAGGTTAGGAGCATACGTATAGACAAAATACATCATCATTTCTTTTGGTGGTAATGTCATTGTATAAAAGTGTGATAAAACTTTGCAGTGAGGGACGATCAGAGAAATCCGTTGGAGGGAGAGGGGGAAAAAGTATCTATACCAGGTATTCTCCAGAAAATAAAATGTTTTTAAAAATGAGGTGGGCATGCCCCATGATTGTGTAATGAAGCCATAAAATGATAACGATGACTGATACTACCGATGAAGTAGATATTTACAGCGCCCTCAGGGGTGTCAAAAACAACAGATGACAGTTTAGATGATTGAATTGGATTTGAATCAAGAGGTGAACAAATCATAGACATTGATGGCCTATCAAATTAAGAGGTCTTCTACTGCTACTATAAACTGTGATGGTCACATAGTAAGACCCATCGTAACATGAAACTTGGTTGGTGTCAAATGTTACGGAGTTCAACAACATCAGAAAGGAATTATGACTCTTTTTGTGTTGTCCGAGGATACTCATTAATGGTGGGATGAGAGCCAAGATATTGCCACCTTCCTAGAACCATGTATTGATGTCGACAAGGAAGGAGGCATGATTGTAAGAAGCAAAGGGATTCTTGACATCGATTGATGAAAAAGTGTCAGAAACTATATTGGTGAAGGTGAATGGGATGAGAATCATGAACGATGTATGGAATATATAGGGAATTCAAGAAATTACCTTGGTTGGGGGGTGTTGATGGATGGAAGGAACCGTAAAACATGATCTGGTGTCAAGGGGATGACCAAATATTGGGTAAAACTATGTTGAATGGGTGAGAATCCAAGGAGATGTAAAACATGTCAAAATATAGAGATAGGGGACATGGGTGTCTGTAATGGTCAAAATTTTGGCTAGGGTACAAATATATTGTAGAGGTAATTAGGGAAGTAAAAATTCCCCAACCAAGGGTGACATGGGTTGTTGTGTGCCAAGGAAAAAAGTCATCGACTGTGATGACTGAAATCTACGGTACTTGCTAGAATCGAAATATGCTTTATAAAATTACCAAATGAATAAATAATGGGGTTGAAAGTACATGTAGAGGAACAGGTGCCCCAGTGAAGTATGGCTCGACCGATATAGGGCGCAAGTAGAGACTGGTGGAGGGTGGGGGCTCCATTGGTTAGTTTATGTACTGAGTAGATGAATGGAGGATGAGATTGTAGATGAGAAAGTGGTGGTGGATGAAATGGAGGGTAAATGATGATGCAAAGGTGAATATGTTAAAACCAAAACCATATGATGTGGGAATCCATAGTGGGTAGGATAGAAAAATGATGAGAAGAAGTATGAGGTTTATTCTCTGAGATGAAAAACTATGAGGAATCCCAATCCTAAGGGGGAATAATCAACATGAGTGTCAACGTGATTAAGGGAAAACGTATATGGGATGACTCATGTGGGGGAGAATTCTAGCGGATGACAACACCAGAATGGATGGAGGTGAGGGTGATGTAGAGCCACCTGTAGGGACCCTAGGGATAAATGTTAGGGGGTATGATTGGAAAATGAAACTATGAGCAAAGGGTGGGAGTTCATACCAGTTTTGAATATATACCTGAAGGGGCCAAAGGAAGCCCACAACTGACGGTGTGAATGAGGCCGCTGATGAGGACCTGTACATACAAACCAAATACCCAACATGAAACATATATGAAAACAAAGCATATATAACAGTTGCTTGAGAATTAAATGTGGAAAGGTGATGCGTACCTACGCCGAGGACTCCAAAAGGGGCCCCGAGGGATTTGGACTGAAATGAGTGACCAAGAGTACCATTATGAAGATGATCAGGTCTAGATCCCAGAGGTGCAAATGATGCGAAAAATGGAGCTCGAATGCTCTGAAATGGAAGTGAGGAAGTTTTGGAAAGGGGCGTATATATGGGCATGGGGCCCACATTGCCACCTCATTTGTACTTGTTGCTGTGGAGATATGTGAGCTATTTTATTGGACATTGGTGATCTGTGCGAGAGAAGACGAGCCCATAATCAGGTGACGAGAAATGCAAGTAAGCCGGAAAAACCTCCTGCATAGGTTAGAGGTTGTTTGGGGGGGTTTGGAGGCCGTACAAACAGTCATACAATATTTCTTAGGGTTATATAAGTAGGATCGTGCATGAGATTTTCGGATTCCTTCACATATGTGCACAGATTTAATTGATAGAGCCACACGTAGTGTGCAGGTGTATCGAACGTTTGCATGAATGTCCAAGCTTTAGAAGCGCGGTGCAGGTTGGGTTGGGCACGACTATTGGGGTAACAACTGCACAGATGTACATGAACATTTGGAGGAAAGTCACACACATATGTACATTTGTTAAATGAAAAATTGCACATATGAGTGTGGATGTATGGGGTTCAGTCGAGCGGTTGGTGTGTGATTGTTAAGTGAACAATTGTGTTGATGTGCACTACTATTAAACACATAGTGGTGAGGAAGTGCACAACTGTTAATGGAACAATCATGTGGGAATTTGTTTTGATTTTGGGTTATATGTGGAGTTTTTCTAGATGCTTAAAAATAATACAGATATGTTGGATTGGATGCAGGTTATAGATTAGTGCAAGAGGATGCCAGTCCAGTGGCGTGAGATAGACCAGGAGCCTCTACGGAGGATGGTGGGGGAGGATGCCCATATCTAGTGGCATTTGGCCCATGTTGGTCTATTGATGCTCTTTGACTTCTCGCTGCTCCGGTTGTAGGAGGCACTACTAGATTTTATAGTGTGGATGTGGCATCCTGATCGACAACTCTTCGTGGAGCAGGGGTGTGAGATCCACATGACAACGGACATAGATATTTATTTCCTGACTGTACTCTCTTTTCGGGGGATGAAGTTGGAAGCGCAACCAAGGATCCCCATGTGGGTGAATTTGGGGGCACTGACCAATCGTTAATGCTCAAGGATAAAAATTATGAGTGATAGTTAAATTAATATAGCCACGATTGATTCCATAGAGATGCAATGTTTTTACACCATGGTTGTACAAATTTATGAGTCACTGGGGACCCAACACATCTTGGGCTCCTAGATGGTGATAACAGAGTAGGCTATGGGGGGACGCATGTTTTCTTAGGCTCAAGTGATGCATGAGTGCATGGTGGCATAGATGGACATATGTGTGGTGGTGAGAGGTAGTGAGTTCACCTTTGATTCAATCCTATGTGATTTTATTTTTGAGAGGGTAGTGTTGCTACACCCTCAGACGATTTTGGACCCACCTAGGATGCGAGATCCTAGGTTGGTGAGATGGCAACAACTGATTCCACACCAGGGTGGGGGTGGTGTGGGGAAGTACTTTACTCCTTTATTTGAGCAGGTCTAGTGGAACACCCCACAAGTATTTTACAAATTCCCATATCACGAGATTAATTTTAGGTACAACCCGAATATGCGCTTGACACTGGGTGAAGACTGGGATGATAGAGGTGAGTTTGTTGTGTATTTTACAAATTCCCATATCACGAGATTAATTTTAGGTACAACCCGAATATGCGCTTGACACTGGGTGAAGACTGGGATGATAGAGGTGAGTTTGTTGTAATTTTTCAATTTTCAATTTTATTTGATTTTATATGCTTGTATTTCCTAAGTATTGATATGCCTTTTGTGGTTTGGTTATGTAGATGTGGGACCCAGTGGCTGAGAGGCTAATGCGGCACATGGTTTAGATGATGAGTGAGCTATAGAGGGGCAGGATAGGAGGCACCACCGATATGATGATACCAGGGAGGGTCCATCACATGCAACGAGGGAAATAAATACAAAGTTTTAGGGTAGATATGATGAGGTGGAATGGGACTGAGAGATGAAGGATATGAGGCGACGGTTCGAGGTCGTGCTGGATAGGGGGCCCGAGGACCTGTGGATGCAGATTTGGAAGGAGAGAGCCCTGGAGTAGTGTATTGGAAGGGACCTGCATTGGTGGTCCCTAATTAAACGTGAAATGGTAGTAGGGGATTCCATGACTGGGCATATCCTAGAGAGGGATATGCCCCCTAGGGGGACCCCCCCATTAGTGGGGATGTACAACAATTAGGGTCACCATAGGTGATAGTGTGATATTGTAGAGGCATAGCATGAGTTTTTATGATGTATAGGAGTCTATGAACTCACATTTTGTATAAACTGAGGGTTTGGTTGAGAGGGCCTAGCCATGGAGCTAAGGCATGTTGTATTTTTATAGCAAACACATATTTCACATCTGTGATCTATATATGAGTAGACCGTTTGGATATTTTATGTGTCTGATGTTTTTATGATATGATTTGTGTACTTGTTTTATTTGATGATGGATAAATGTGACATGTATGTTTAATGTAATAAATGCCAATCTAGTACATGATTCTCCATGTGATTTGCAATCTGGTTGAGGTTTCGAGAAATATGAGTAAATGTGATGGACTCAATGCAATCTGGTTGAGGTTTCGAGAAATATGAGTAAATGTGATGGACTCAAAATTTTATAATAGAAGTTTGACTTGCAGGTACTTGTGATAAAGACATGGATCATAGAAACGATACATGTTGCTATGCTGGTGGACGATGAACTGAGAATATAAGAGAACACTGAAGTGACGAATATGAAGGTGACTAGCCTCGGAGAGGAGACCAACAACATATTCAACTTGGTTATTGATGGCAAGGCCGAGGCATATACTGTTGGAGTAGAGCAACACATGGTTAAGGGTGTAAAGGGTCCAGGCTACCGAAGCAATATTTTGGGTACAACGACTGTATCTGTCGGTGTACCCAATGTGATAAATGAACAGAAGATTCATCTGTAAAAAACAAGCACAGATGATTAGGATTGTATGGTGAGAGACTTAAATCCAAAAAAACAAAGGCTAAAAACACATAGGAAATCAAGAAAACCTAAGGTAGAATGGTAATGCTCAGGGGTAAAACTTCTTCAAGTACAACCCATTGACTAGGTCCTTGAGGGTAGCCCCTTCAGGGTAAGCCAAAATGTATGCTCCCTTATTAAGGCAATGACGGATGACACAAGGTCCCTGCCAAAAGGACTCAAATTTTCTATGACCAAGAGTATCATAGGTGATATCGTAGGCTAACACAAGGCTATGATTCCATAAGAGAGGGAGCTTGAGGGACTAAGTGTTATTCCTATATTTTTATTACCCTTTTTGTCTAAGGGAGGGGATCAATTACATGAGCTTCTTGGGGAATACTAGGAGGTTCTTGCTTTCCCAACGAGGTTACTTAAACCTGCATCTGGTCTGATGGGGGGGTTCAAATGATGACTTGTGCACTGTTTTCCCATTCAATCACTCATTATTCCCTCACACACTCCCATGCATGCACTCCCATGCACTCCATGACCCATTCATCAACCCATCCTAACCTGCCTCTTGGTTGGCAAAGCGAAAGGAAACATAGTTGTTGAAGAACTATCGATGGGATAATTGGCTGTAGTGGTCACTGGTGTGATCCAGCCATGACCTAGGGCCTACATGTTAGAAATGAATTGGAATGTGCCCTGTTTTTCTCACAAATGCGAGTCCTAAGAGTTCCAACATTGAGATTCTGGACCAGCTATACTGGAATCCCTGGCAGGAAGGAGAAGGACTTCTTGAGGGACTGTGTGGTAGAGAAGGGTGGAGGTCCATTCTCAAGGACTTCTTGAGGGACTGTGTGGTAGAGAAGGGTGGAGGTCCATTCTCTCGGGTGGCACGGGCTGGGTAGAAGAGAGATGGGTACTTGGATTGTTGTGGGTGTCGGGAAACCTATGAGAGCTTGAGAGATGACTGGTTTGGGAACCCAATTACACTCTAGAACTGTCCTTGTGGATTCATAGCCTTGGCTCAAGGGTGACACTACTGTTGAGATTTGGAGAAATGGTGTCTACGGTTGGGTGGAATGTCCTTGGTATTTACCCAGTTAGTGTCATCTTTCATAAAGATAATTGCTCTATGTCATGATATTACTATCTTTGTATGAATGTATTTCCGTTGTGTAATTTAATTAGCATCTACATGTGTATGAATGTATTTCCACTGTGTATATTTAATTATCATTTAACATAATCTCTAGATTATGCATGTTGGCTGGATATTGCACTACATGTTGTTATGTTATCTTATTCATCCTTAATAACTAAAGAAGGTATAAAAAGAGAAAGAAGTCTGAGGGTGGGCTTATGGGTAGTGTACCCAGCCTGTGGGTGGATGGGTATGTTACAGTTTGGTATCAAAGCTTCTGGTTGAAACACCGTCTCGGTATGGGCCGGGTCGTTTGGTCAGAATATCATGGTTGAGATTGAACCATGACCGTGAAGTTGAAAAGATCAGGAGGAATTACATTGTAGAAGATATGCAGGAGACAAAACATCATAGAACCTCTATGAGGGTTAGAAGGATTGTGAACGTTCCTTTTTAATTCGGGAGCAATTGCCACCATAGGATCGGGGAGATATGAGATCATTGGATAAGAGGACAGGTAAACAGGGTTTGTCTGATGAAAAGGAAACAAGGTCAAGGTTGCGACTGTCAGATCCCCTTGGAGAGGGAGATCAATGACCAACAGGAATTGCGGGGAACTGAGTTGCAAGGGAGATAATCTCCCAAGGAGGGCTCGCAATCTAAACCACGGTTTCCTTGAGGGGGTTATGTGTCAGCATCAGGAGAATTGCAGGGTGAAAAGCAGGTTACTCCAAACCGCCGATGCATGCCCCCACAAATTGAAAGGTATGCAGTGATGTGACAGGTTAGAGTTCGAACATCAAAACTACAAATAGCCAAAATAACTGGGGACCTTCGATCCATAGGAGGACATGAGTCAACCGATCATGTGCTCCGGGTGAAAACACTCTAGGAAAGAGTGAGTGAGGAGAAGTTGAGTTTTGAAACTCCCGAAGCTTGGAGAGCCAGAGACCCGAAGTAAAACATCGACTATTAGATCATCTGAAGTAGATTCTGACCATCGATCGCCAAGAGGTTATGTGTCAGCAGATTAGTAACTTCGAAGGAATCCGTTTGAGAGGTTTTCAGTTGAGGTTTGAGAATCCTGAAGCCTGGAGAGACGGAGAGCCGGAGAAAACCTCAACTGTCCAATCATCCGAGAAGATATTAGCCATTGATCTATCGAGAGCCACACGTCACTAGATCCATGACTTTGGATAAAAGCCAGTGGGGCCAAATAAGTTTGAAATTTGAGATCTTTGAAGTTCGGAGCTCCGAAGAAATCATAGCCACTAGATTGAAGAGGAGACATGGAGAAGATCCGTGGACTCCGGGTGAAGACCCAAAGCAAATCTTGGTCATCCAATTCAGGAGGACACATGGTGAAAAATGGGCTAGTTCAGGAATTCAGAGTTCGAGAGAATTGGAGGTGTGCTAGTTTGAAAAATCCCAAAGCCCCAAAGCCTGAAGAGCTGAAGTGATGAGGCACGATGACATCACCTAGGATGGCATGGAAACATGGGATGTGTGCCACGTGTTAGTAATATTTAGGCATTTGGAACATTGAAAATTCGATTAGAACGCGACATGTGTCACCTTCTTGATTGGGCCACGTGTCCTCTTTTAGTGTTTTGCCACATGGCGAAAGATCATGCAGTCCGTAAGATTGGGCACTCCAAAGGGGAAAGGTGTGATAGGTTGTGTTGGGTCGAAATTCCCGAAGGCTCAAAGTCTAGAGTATATATCGACCATCAACTCTAGAGGACACACTTCGAAGGATCATCGACTTCGGGTGAAAGTACTCTGAGAGAAAATGTAGGAGGGAAGTTTGAAACTTCCAAAGACTGAAACATCGAAACAGTTCACAACCATTGATCTATGGGAGGACACCTGTCTACAGATCATGAACTCTGAGTAAAGGCATTTCGGGAGGAGGCAAGAGAGAAAAGTTGAGACTCCTGAAGCACGGAGTCCCGAAGTGGATCTCGATCATTGATCACGAGAGAGGACAAGGACCGTTGATCTGGTCCTGGTTGAAAGTCCCAAAGTCCCAAAGATCTGGACAAGTTCTTTTTTAGCTAAGCACAGGGTCATGGCCATGGTCGTATGCAGTTCGAGAGATGAGGAAAGGAGGCCTAAGGGTAGATTTGGTTGTCTTCGAGACAAAAAAGTGATAAGGAAGGATTTAGCCATGATTTCTAGTCATGATCACCTAGGGAAGTGGTTTGAAGGAAGCGCCTACGCAGGGTGAAACTCTGTGTCAGCCAAGGATAACATGACACTATTATTTTTGGATAATGGAGATATAATCTCCATGAACAAAAACAAGAAAGAGACATGTAGCATGGTTTGGCAATTTTTTTGTCTATCATACACATAATTCTAAAAAAATGGTCACTTACACATTTTGTAGAATTTAGAGGCATAACCACATTAACTCAGGATGCGTATCGAGGAAATAGAAGAAGGCGAGGGAGCCTCCAGTCATGAAAAGGAGGCCGAAGGCCAGAATACTAGGATCGATAATTCAGAGATAGATAGAGTCCAATGGACACAAGGGAAAAGAAGAACATGAAACATTAATAGAGACGGTAAGAAGCCTAAATATGGAAGTGCAGAGCTACAAAGAAGACAACGAGAGACTGATGAGAGAGAAAATCCAGATAAATTCTCAAGTGTTGCAGAGCTTAAATCAATTGCAAAGGCAAACGAAGAAGGGATCAAACTCAAGACAAGAGGAAGAAGGAAGGTGTCATGAAATAAGATATGCTCGTGGAAGAGATGGTTATTCCAGAAGTGCCATTATATCTCATGGGCACCACTCACCTCCTTACTCAGAAAGAAATTTTTATGCATCAGATGATCCCGTAGGGCCATAAGCAGCCCAAAAGTGTCTCCTGTCATACACGAGAGAAGCAAACAAGAGATAGATAGTTTGCAAGGAGAGTTGAGGAAGATCAAGCCACCTTCCTTCGATGGTGAAAGAGAAAGGGAAGATGAT
>CBVK0103636304.1:0-22153 GCA_900067695.1 Picea abies | reverse complement strand
CGGATCGTCTAGCCAAGTTCTATTGAATTTGAAGGGGGATGCAACATTGCGTGAGATCCCACCAACTTGTAAACAAATCAATTTGTGGTATCAAATTGTTGAAGCAACAACCCAGGAATGGTAGTTGTGTTTAGTTTCAAGTAGATTGGATGCTAAGAGGAAGCGATCTAGTCTTTTGGAGATACCTAAGGAACTAGATATTCCATTCTGCCTTGTTGGAATCATAACAGAAGGGTGAATATCAATTAACCCTATGCTCTGAAGTAAGTTAAAGAAAAAAATCCACCATAAGATCATTCATAGATTGATCACCCTATATTTCTCTAGCAGAAAGTGTAAAATTAAGATTGCCACCTATGAAGAGATTTTCTTCACCTAGTAGGCGGGAGACGAGAAGATGATTCCAAAAAGAATCTCTGTCTTTATAAGGAGCATAACAATTTAAAAATTTGAATGGATCTGATGTATGTTTAAATATTCCTTCGATAAAGATACCTACAGTTATACCAAAGGAACAAAACTCAGCGAGAGCTGGGTTCCAACCAGTCAAGAGCCCCTAGGATCGACCATGCGAATCTAATTCTACAACATTCCAATGAGGTAGACAATGGAAAAAGATGTTTTTAGCCTTATCAACTTCAATCAAGGTTTCTTGTAGAAAAACTATATCCGGTTTGATCTATAGAAGTAAGCTCTTCAAGGAGGCTAATTTTGTGGAGCTCCTGAACCCATGAAGATTTAGTGAGAAAATAAGCATTAGGGAACTCCTAGAGTTGGTTGGATCTCTCTAAGGGTCGGGGGAAAGGTACTATTGAGAACTAGTGAAACGGAAGGGGAAGAAGAGGGAGGGAATCACAAACAATGAAACCCGGGAGTCCTCCTTCAATAGAGCCAGTCGACATTTTTGGAGGATGGTGGCGTGGCTTTCTAATAGTCGCATTGGTTTGGTCGAGTCTTAAAGGTGTAGGAGAACTTGTAACCATAAGAGATACATGGGAAAGGGTCTCTAGTGAAAGTGTCAAAAGGGGCTTAGTAGAGAGGTCAGAGGAGGGGACCAGTGACCTGAAATTAAGGGAGGTAGGGGAAATTTCAAGGGGATCGACAAAAGATGTGGAGGGAAAAGAAGATGGTAGATTAGAAACACAAGTAGTGTGGGTGGGTTCAAGGGTGGAAGGAAGGGATCGTGTGTTTACCGCCTGGTCAGGGGACTCAACAAAAACCAGTGAGGGGGGAGAAAGGGAAGGTAGATCAGGGGTAGGGTCAAGGGAAACCGGATTGATATTGGGCGAATTAAGTATGTTCAAAAGTAATTTTGAGAAATCATTGAAGATCCCCAAAACCCACTGTTCATTATTTTTTAAATAAAAAAACTCTTCAGAAGAGATCTTATGGAAGAATTCAGGAAAGAAAGTATGCATCTTACCAAGGAAAGTATTTTGTTCCAGAGAGTTGTTAATCTGATCCAAATCTGACCTGGTAAAAGTTTCCTTCTTCAGCGAACATGAACTCTTCAATTGACCAATTTGCCAACAAAAATGGTAGTGAAAAGGCTCCCCCCAGAAGTCAAGAGGCAGACTGAAAGTGTGGTACACAAAAGAAATATTAAGTGAATATGGAAGGCCAAATTCTAGGTCCAAATGCACTACAACCCAAGCTACCCTTTTGTTTACCCACCTCAAAGAATGTTCATCGAATAAAACAAATTTCCTAATTGAGTTGGCCAACGCTTCGAAAACTAGTAGAGACCATAGTTCAAGAGAAAAATACAGCAAGGGAATCCACATAGATCTTTTTCTGAAGGTTTTAGAAAGAGGATTGAACCCAAGAGCCCATCTCTTGAGCATGAAGACTCCTCGATCAATAATCCATAGATGACTTAAGATATTTAAAAGATCCTCTTTCGGAAGGAAATGAAAAATGAACCAGTGGTTAGAAAGGAGTCTGACCCTCGAGTAGTAACCCGGAATAGGTTTCCAGAGATATTGTATCCAGATCGACAAGCGAGCTTTCAACATATTGACATAAAAAAAACTTACACACCAGATCCCTTTTAGATAGGTTGGAGACTCGGTCTGTGTCAATATCTTTGCCAACAATGTAGAAAGAGGGAGACTGTCTGACTTTCTAGGATTTAATCTTTCGATTGGTGCGAGTTGTGGCCCCAGTATTCCTATTTCGACCAGGGCCTCTGAGGGAAGATGAAGAAGCTAAGGGTTGAGTAGAGGTAGGGGCAGGGTGAGAAATGGAGGAAGGAACCGCAGAAACCGGAAGTGGAGTAGAGAGGGAAGGAGATGAAGGAATAACCCGAGGAAGAAGGCCTTGTGTCTTCTTGTGTGAATGACTGTCAGTCACATGGACGTAGCCAGGTGGCTTCTCTGCAAAAGGGAAGATCTGATCGGAGGGTTGAGGCGGGACCGGGTGAAAAGTGGACTGCAATGGACGAGATTTCTGGGGATGACGCACAAAGATTTACAAAAGGTTGTAGGTGTCGTCTGTAAGGAAAAGGTTATCATTATCCCAGAGCTCGACATCATCATCCCACGATAGATCTACAACGCCATCCATAAAGTGTAGTAAATGCTGAGATAAAGGGGGTCCACGTCTACAGGGAAAACGTAGAGTTCCACCAGGGGTTAGTGGAAGTAGCAGAAGACTTCACTACAAAAGGGATCAGTGATTCCACATATGCAAGGATCAAGGGTAATTCATTCTAAAATTAATCTGACCTCCACGTATGAAGACAAACATGAGAAGTAAAGGTGATTGGTTGCGACCGCATAGTCAACCTGTTTTCGAGACCTTGCCTTGCGGGAACCCTAATCCGCCTCATTCCTCTTCTAACTCTTTACCATCAAAATTCAGATGCATACATAGACTATTTGCATCCATTTTTTTTTACTATCATGGAAATTTGGTTATATAATGGTTATCATGGAAATTTGGTTATATAATTATTGGTGAAATCACAATTTTTTTGTTACTTTATTCACATTTTTTAATATATAAATAGATTCAACTCTAAAAAACCCTAAAAATATCAAATTGTATAGGTTCAACAAATTTAATCTAAAAAATGAGAAACTAATCCCTACATCAATTTTATAAAAATAAAAATAATAACCCTATCCGTTACATTACATCCCCTATCATAAGTTTGATTGCATGCGTATAATATCGAACATCGTTGATGCTTCCTTTCAAATACAAGGTTTATCTAACCAAATGAAAATTACTTAGAGAGAGAGCGCTCTATCATACATTTTTGATAGATTATGACTAAAATTGATCTGTAATCAACTCGACATAAAATACAACAAGCATGAAAGAAAACAATAACAAGCATGAAAGGAAACAATAAGACACATAAAATACCATCCATTTATTCAAAAGAGAAGAGCACCCTCTTAATACCATGTCGTGTGACTTTTTCCTCTATAGCCATATGAAATTACAAAAGAAGTTGTTGTTTTATTTCTTCCATTCCTTGCTCAACTGGACTAGCGAGGGTTTTTTACAAAGTGACTCAGTGACCCAAAACTAACATACTAAATTTTATTAACATGCCCTGCTCAACTAGACTAGCCAGGGTAGATTACAATAGTAATTATTTACAATATATTAACTCTCTCCTATTGGTTGGCAAAGGAAAGTGGATGCCCTTCCTAGTGGCCCAATTCCTCATTATTTAGATCAGGAAGTGTCCCTACTTCCACCAACAAAAAAATAAATTTGCAGTACATACTCTCCAATGCTTTCTCGAATAGTGTCGGGATCATATATGAGTGGGTGCAATTGATGATTTTTTTCCTCTAAATCGGTGCTTGTCCCACAAGAGCCACACATGAGATTCTGGTTGAAAGAATCATGGCACGTGAATTTTATGAGGCCTCTGGTTTGCACATTCTGGTGCAGATGGTAATGCAACATCTACCTGAATATGGCACTGAGTGAAGTGTGGGTAGAACGCTGAGTTGAGTGTTTGTTTGGCACATTAACTTCAAGAGAATTTCAAAAAATTGTGTTGGGCACTTGTCCAGCTGTCCGTTGTCTCCGCGCTGGCTCGCTTGAGATGCTCCTACATCATATACCCTTCTATCCACTCCATGGAGGATAATCGGTAGGAGCAGCTCTTCTTCTCTCCAACCTAAACCTGCATTTATATACCCTCCTCTCCACTCTTTGGAGGTTAATCGGTAGGAGCATAAGTGTTTTTTATTCCTGGTTACATGTCCTGTTTGCTTACATATCATGTTTGCATTAGTTAATAATAATATGTCTTAAGAGGCATTCGTATATATTTGCCAATTTTATTTTAAATAGTAAATTACAACTTAGTTTTCGTCCTTATTTTTACACAATCGTGCATGCTTTTTGACTGAATTAATCGCTTCTTTGAGTTGTTTGGATGGTATAAATCCCGAGTGTTGAGTTCACACTTTGTCGGGTCACTTATCGGAGACTGGAAGTCCGACACCCTGAGGTTGTTGTTATAATCGACGCACAAAACTACTCACATGAAGA
The DNA here is from genome assembly GCA_900067695.1 of Picea abies. NCBI lineage: Eukaryota > Viridiplantae > Streptophyta > Pinopsida > Pinales > Pinaceae > Picea > Picea abies. Next base: position 17,632 of record CBVK0103636304.1, on the reverse strand, counting down.
GGAAAACGAAGGGTGGCTCCGGAAACCCTTGGGTGACAGTGCCCTTCTTCATAATATTTAAAGTTTTTTGTGTAATTTATAAGTCTTAAAGTGAGCATTCCTATTGAGCTTTGCGCCCATATGATAAAGAAGTTAGAATTCAGGACTCTAACAAATGAAAGGTAATGCATGGGTATTCAAGACAATGTTTCGAAAATAACACTCAAAATTTAAAAGACAAAAAAGTAACGGTCTAGATGAAGAAGTAAAGGTAAAGTAAAAAAGAAAAAGCATAAGTGACCACACTATCAAGATGAGTATGATTTTAGTTTTGTAATGAGAGTGTATATTGGACATATAATTGATAATCTTTGTAGATCATTTTTGGATGTTTTTTTACTGAATTATTAAATACTAACCCTAACCCTATCCTTAACCCTAAATATTAAATCTTAAATATTACAAAATCCTAACCCTAAATATTAATTTTGACCATTTATTAACATTAAAATTTAATTATCATATATTAATAATCATATTCCTCAAAGTAATATTATTAATAATTTTGAAAATAAAGTAATATTGTTAATGTTTAAATGTAATATATTATTAATGTTTAAAACTAATATAATATTCATGTTAAAAATTAATGTTATATTATTAATGTATTAATTTTATATTGTGTAAATATAATAATTAATAGTACAATGAATAAATATAGTAATATAACAATAAAGTAATAAATAAATTTAGAATAATATAATAATAACATATTAATAACAATGAATAAATATAGTAATCTCGCAATAAAGTCATAAATGAATATAGAATAATATAGCAATAAATAAATATATAACAGTAGAGTAATAGTAAGTATTATTATTTATTCAATAAAATAATTGGATGTAATAATTTTAGAAAGCTTGAAAAAAAAATAATTAAAATATTTTCTTTGTAATTATTTCTTATTTTTAAATATAAATAATTATCTTTCCAATAATTATATAACATTAGTTTTATAATTATTGATATTAATATTCTGAAAGTATCCACTTAATTATTAATGTTACATTAATGATGTATTAATAATACAATAATGTTACATTAATAATCTTAATACTGATAATGTTACATAAATATAATTTTTATAATGTTACATTAATGTTAATAATATTATCTTAAGATGTTTCCTTAATAATGTTATGTTAACAATGTGATATTAATGTTAATAATATTATCTTAAGATGTTTCCTTAATAATGTTATGTTAACAATGTGATATTCATGTTAATAATATTATCTTAAGATGTTTCCTTAATAATGTTATGTTAACAATGTGATATTAATGTAATTAATATTACATGAATATAATGTTAATATTGACTATACAATAAATATAATTCTGGAGGAAATAGTGAATTAAAATATTTATATCATCAATAAACATCATTGCATTTAAATCTTCATAGCATCAATAAACACCATGAATTATAATATTTGAATACAATTAGTTTTATATGGGTTTGACGAATATTTTATTCTTAAACAACATTAAATTTGGATGAATAGTTTATTCTTAAATGGAAAGACAACACAATAACTCTTAATATGACTCATTCCATTCAAGTTATTCATCTTATTACATTTAAAATGTCATAATATGGCTTGATTTTAGTGTTTACCTCTTACTTTATGAAAGTGAAACTTAATCTTTCACGTTTTTATTACTTAATTCAATGTCATCTTCTTGTATGTCACAAATATTGATGTCAACCTCATAAAATTATTGCTTTCTAAATGTGGCTATGTGACAAACTCTTCAATGTAAACTACAAGACCAACTTCAAACAAAAAATATATTTCACATCTATGAAATAATGTTAAGTTAATGGAAATCGATTTTTCACTTTTAAATCATGTTGTTATATCACATTGTTTTAGAGTGAACCTCTTAAAATATTACTATTAATGTCTCTCATTATGCAATAACATTGACATTCAATTCAATGATATGCATGATTATAACTCTCACAATGTCCATTGCATTGTGACTAACATTGCATTATGATGAACATTTCCCTACGTCGCATTCTAAAGAACATTTCCCAACGCCCCAATGTGACGACCATTTCCCAATGTCGCATTGTGATGAGCGTTTCCCATCATCACAATGTGACGAACATTTCCATTTTGTTATCAATGTCCTTAGGAAAAATATAAATCATTGTCTAAAAAGTAAAACACAATTCCATACATCTCATTGTCACTAACATTTCCAAATGTCGCACTCTAACGAACATTTCCCAATGTCGCGATGTGATGAACATTTTCGAACGTCGCAATGTGACAAACAATTCTTGACACCACATTCTAACGACCATTTTCTCAATGTCGCAAAAGTAAAAGATGATTCTACACTGTGTCAAGTGTTTCCAAACATTGCATTATGATAAACATTTCCCTATGTCGTAATTTGGCGACCATTTCCCAATGTTGTATTGTGATGAACATTTCCCATCGTCACAATGTGACGAACATTTCCCTTTTGTTATCAATGTCCTTAGGAAAAATATAAATCATTCTCTATAAAGTAAAACATGATTCCATACATGTCATCGTCACTAAAATTTCCTGACGTCGCACTCCAACAAACATTTTCCAATGTCGCGATGTGACGAACATTTTCAAACGTCGCAATGTGACAAAAAATTCCTGACGCCGCTTTCTAATGACCATTTTCCCAACGTCGCAAAATTAAAAGACTATTCCACAATGTGTCAATTGTTTCCAAACATTGCATTATAATGAACATTTCCATGTGTCACATTGTGACGAACATTTCCCAACGTCGCAATGTCATGACCATTTTCCAATGTTGCATTTTGACGAACATTTCCCGACGTCGCACTTTAACGTCCATTTCCCAATGTCGCAACAGTAAAAGATGATTCTACAATGTCTGGAGTGTTTATATTTCCCAATGTCGCAACAGTAAAAGATGATTCTACAATGTCTGGAGTGTTTATAAACATCGCATTGTGATGAATATTTCCCAATGTCGCAACAGTAAAAGATGATTCTACAATGTCTGGAGTGTTTATAAACATCGCATTGTGATGAATATTTCCCAACGTCGCATTTTGAGGAACATTTTCTAACGTTGATATGTGACGACCATTTGCCAATGTCGCATTGTGATGAACATTTCCTAGTGATTCCATGTGACATAGATTTCCCAGTGTGTCATTGTAATGAATATTTTCCAATGTTGCATTGTGATGAACATTTCCCAAGGTCACATTGTTACGAACATTTTCCAACGTCGCAATGTCAGGATCATTTTCCAACATCTCACTATGACGAAAATTTCCCAATGTCGCACTATGACGAAAATTTGCCAATGTCGCATTTCTTACAAACATGTCCCAACATGACAATCTCACAAACATTTTTGAATGTCGTATTTTGATGAATAGGTCCCAACGTCACAATGTCACGAGCATTGTCCAACGTCACATTGTGATGAACAACTCTCAATATAATTTTCCATTGTCATAAGCATTTACGGTTGTCACAATGCAACAAACTATATATATATATATATATATATATCAGGCATAGTCATTGTCATGGTCATCATCAATTGGAGTTAACTATCGTGATGATGAAGCATAGGCTATCACTTTGAACCATCATCATCATCATGGTGATGGTGATGGTTATGGTCAATGTTTTCTATTTATGTAATAATGTATTATTAATGTATTTGTACTTTATTACTTCAATATATTAATGTACTATTATAAATTAAATATTTTTGTAATGTTTTAATGCTTTATTAATGTATTAATTAACAATACTTTATTAATGTTTTAATACTTTATTAATGTATTATTTCATAATGTATAAATATTTTATTAATACATTCATTTATTAATTAAAAATATATAAATATATTAACTATATTATATTTAAACACAATAATAATGACTTAATATACTATTATAATTTATTACTTAATATATTTGTTAGTACTTTATTAATACATTAATTAATAATCTATAAACATGTTATTTAATACATTATTATAATATATTAATCTGGGTGATATATTATTAAAGTATTGATGTATCTTTATTTTATTAATGTATCATTACCTTATTAATTAATATATTGCTTTATTATTGTATAATAATAATGTATTAATAATAATAATATATTATTATTTTATAATAATGTATTAATAATAATAATATATTATTATTTTATAATAATGTATTATTTTAACATTAATACATTATTACTACTGTATTAATACATTAATAAGGTAAGGTATTAACAATACATTATTAAATTATGAGTTAATATACTATTATAATGTATTAGATAATGTATTTGTTAGTGTTTTATTAATACATTTATAATAATGATTTAATACATTATTATAATGTATTATTAATATATTAATATTTTAATAATATATTGATATTTTTTAATGTATTAATTCATATTAATGTTTTAATATCAATATTAATGTTTTTATTTATAAAATATTTAATATATTAATGTATTTAAAGTATTTAATATATTAATATATTGGTGTATTAATAATGCTTTATTAATGTATTAATACATTAATAATGCTTTACTAATGTATTAATATTGCTTTACTGAAGTATTAATGTATTAATACATTGATAATATTTTACTAATGTATTAATGTATTAATTATTAATAATGCTTTAATGTATTAATGAACTAATGTATTAATATATTAAATAAATTAAAGTATTTAATACATTAATGTATTAAATACGTTAATGCATTTAATACGTTAATCCATTTAATACGTTAATCCATTAAATACTTAATCCATTAATACATTAATCCATTAAATACATTAATGCAATTAATGCAATAATACATTAATACATTAAAGTATTATTAATATGTTAATACATTCAAACATTATTAATAATTAATACATTAAAACATTATTAATAATTAATACATTAGTAAGGCATTATTAATACATTAATACATTAATGTATATATTAATATATTTAATGGATTAATGTATTTAATGGATTAATGTATTTAATACATTAATGTATCTAATGAATTTAATATATTTAATGTATTTAATACATTAATGTATTAATGTATTAATGTTATTTTAGGCATGTTGACCGTTAACTAGCAACAACCATTTTTATGTAAAAAGTGGGTTAACTAGCAACAATCATTTTTATGTAAAAAGTGGCTGATATAAGTATCGGCGCCATTTATTCACCTTTCCAAACTAATGGCATCGATCGGCGTATATCAACCACTTTTTACATAAAAGTGGTTATTGCTAATTAAATATATATTTACGTGCGAGCACACTGTCACTAATATACATATTACATTTGTCAGCTGAAGATTTGTGAGGATATGGAGGGTTTAAAGTACTATCACGAACCACGAAATTAAAGCTAAATATGGTGCGCTTCTTCTTTTTGTTTGAGATTTATGGTGCAGTAAGTGCACTCCGAGTAAGGAATATAAAGGGAAGGTGACAGCTACTCGAATGAATTGGATTGATAATAGTTGAAGTTGTGGAGTTGGTGAAATGGGGTAGTTGAGTTCAGAACAGGATTTTCGTTCTTTTTTAAGATTGCCAAAAGAATCCGGTGATGTTATTCAAATTCTATGTTTCTATAATTTTTTAAACTTTTTGTTTAATTTTAAATAAATTTAAATGTTAAAAACTTTCATAAAAAATTCAATTTTCAACAACCGCACTAGGGTACAGATCTCGGATTATGGGAAAGGCATAGATGTAAGAGACCATTTTTTTTAATGAAACTATTGTAGGAATCTTTTATGAAGTCAGTTTAGAGCTATTTAAAGTGCGTGGGTATTTATCACGTGAGCTTGACCATTCTATTATAATAGTGTTGAATATAATTTAAATTTTCATCTTAGGTTTTTGGATGTTTATGATTGTAATCTCTCAAGAGATGAATAAATGTTTTTATTTCTTCATTTGTTTGTGGGTGGAAAATTGTAGATCACTTTAACTTAGTGTTCATTTTCTCCCAAAGTGTAGTCCAAAAAACATTGAGAAATCGGGTATCCCTATCTAAGAAGATGCTCCTTGGTATTCCAAAGTGCACCTAGACCTTTTCAAATAACATGTTTGTTCGTTCTTATCCTTTCATGGTCTTTTTAGAAAGAATAAGAATGCACACCTTATTGAAATTTTCAACTACCACAAAAAATAATTATGTCGCTTCTTGGTTGTTGGAAAATCACCCACAAAATCCATGGAAATGCTATCCCGAGGTCTAGTGGGTACAAGTAAGGGATAGTATAAACCTCTCTTTGTATTAATAGGGTTGCTAGTATAACAAAGTATGCATTATTTAATAAACCAAGCTATGTCTTCTTTCATTCTAGTGCAATAGACATACCTTTATAAGTTGGCAACTATCTTCCTGACACCAAAATTTCCGGTGACCTTGTAGGTGTGAGCCTCTTTGATAAGCTACAATCTTTCATCTTTAGGAACATAGAGCTTGTCTAGCTTGTAGAGAAACCCATTTTGGAGTTGATATTCATCCTTAATGTAACCTTCTTCTACATGAAATTGGCCTTGTAGTGGTTGAAACACCTCTTTAAAGTCTTCATCTTCCATGTATGCATCATGGGTAAAAGAATCCATGTCCATAAGAGTTACCAAAGTTGTAATATTCAATGTAGGGAGTCTTGAGAGAATGTTTTCCATCTTACTAATGTTTCCCTTATTATATTTTGATGACTAGATGTAATTGCTACAAAAACCCCATCCTCTTGTAGTGTCTAGTTTACTGAAGCTTACTCTAGGCCTACAAATACTACAGTGGTTTGTGTGGATAATGTTTTCCTTTCCCATCGAAAAATGATTTCACTTCTTAACTAATTGAACCAGAGTGTAAAGTTCCATATGGTATGTAGGGTAGTTCAAGACTCCACCATGAAAACTTCAGAATCATAGCATGCCAACTTACCTCTCTACACCAAGTTCGTTCCCATAGCATATGCACTTGCATCGATATCCACTTCGAAAGGATTTTACAAATTAGGCCACACAAGAATTCATGCTTGACTAATCTTCCATTTACACTCATTGAAATCTTTCTATTAATTATCCCCCCATTGAAAATTCTTATCATTGGTTGTTATAGCATGAAGTATTGTAGCTACACTTAAAAAGGATGCTATAAAATTCCATAGGCACTGTGCTACCCAAAAAAAACTCCTAAATTTAGTGAAATTAGTAGGAATTGGCCACGCGAGGATGACCTCCATATTTGTGGATCTATATTGAGTTTCCCTACACCAATCACATACCCCAAATATTGCAATGAATGCAGAGAAAAATCACATTTCTTAAGGTTATCAAGTAGTTGATTCCTTTTTAGAGTCTTTGACACCTACATGAGATGTGACATATGCCCTTCCTAACTAGAGACATAAAAAAATATATCATCAAAGTATACTATCACAAATGAATCTAGAAAGGGATGCAATACATCATTTATCAAACACATAAATATAGCTGGAGCATTACATAAACCAAAAGGAATTACTAGTGATTCATATAAACCTTTCCTTCTCTTGGAGGTGGTCTTCCAGGTGTATTCTTATTTAACTTGTACCTAGTGGTATCCTGATTTCAGATCCAACTTGGTGAAGTACTTGGCATGCTATAATGATCTAACAAATCATCCATCCTCGGAAAAGTGTATCGATTCTTCAGGGTGATATTTTTCAAATCTGTAGTCGATAGAAAATCACAAAGTCTAATCCTTCTTGGATACCATGATGAGATGTGACCCATAAGGTGGGGTGTTTGGTTGAATTACTCCATATTGTAGTAGTTGTTGCAATTGTTTCTTTGCCTCATTTGCTTTTAGGAGGGGATATTTGTACAACCCAATATTTAGCAATGGGTACTCAGGAAACCATTGTATCTCATGCTCCACTTCTGTCTTAGGTGATAACCTTTTAAAATCTTGAAAAAATTCTCTGCATTCCCACAACAACTCATCTAACTAACATTTTTTCTCTTTAGTACATTCATATAGAGATTCCTTTACTTTTATTGGTTCATCACACATATTATCTCTTAAGAAAAGTAATAAAAACTTCCTACTAGAATTGATTAATTTCTTGGCTAGGCTAGGACTTACTAGCGAGATCTTGGATTTACCTTTGTGTGCATTGATGACGAAAGAATTTGCATCCTTGATAAGGAAGAACTAGTTTTCTCTATTGTTGAATATGGAATCCCTCATATACATGTATGGAATTCCAAATACTACACCACACACATCAAGTGGTACCTCAACTTGATCAATATAGTCTACACTTATATAAAATTTGATCTTACATTGTTTAGAAACCTTGAACTTTACATATATATTTACTCACCCTAATGGATATGGGATAGGATGGTCATTGTTACCCCCCCCGCCCCCAACTTAGGGGTAACTAAGGAGATTGTGTCTTGAGACCCATAGGTAGTAGACATGGAGTGTTGAGAGCTAGACTACCAACAAAGCCCACATTGAGTAGGTAGATCCCCTCCTCTCCACCACACACCAACATTCATCATCAACAACATAATGACATCTAGCACACCAAAATTTCTCCCAAAGGACATCAGGTATTGATTCATGAGGTAACAAGTCCAGTCTCATAGTAAGTGTCACTTTAATATTTGAATCATTTGGGTAGGTTGCAAAGGGTCCTTTTTTATTATAGAACATTTGCTTGGAAATTAAACCTTTTTCCCTATTTCACCTTGGTGGTTGGCATGACATCCTAGTAACTTGGTAACCATCAGGAAAATAGTTTATACTGGGGGGTATCCTTGAAGGGTCATCGTACCATTCCCATTCATACTTACCACTTTCGACACTCCTTTCCCTTTGTTTCCTCATCTTTTCATTTTTTTGGTTCACTGACCTCAAGAAGGGCTTGTAACTCATTTCATAGGAAGAAGGGGTTGAAGGCCCAGAGGTGTTTTAGCTAGCACTGTAAAATTAAAAAGCTACAATTTTTCCTTCTAAATGCTCTCCCTAAGGTCCTAAGGGCCATGAAACATTTCTCCATAAAAAATGAAGGAGATTTATAAATAAAATAAATTAAAATGTCTTTCTTTATGGGGGAATGCATTGCAATGTCCTTTAATTTATAGTGCATATGGAACTCAATGTTTTATAACTTCAAGTGGAATTGAGGTACTCTTTTCCTTTCCAATTCATATTGAACTCAATGTTCAAACCATAAAACAAAAATGAAAGGAAAATAAAGGGCTTGGAAAAATGTTGCATTGTAAACAGAGGGATGTGGTGCACCCTCCACAAAGGCACCCATAAATGAGACAATATGATCCCTTGATATGTCAATAACCCCAATCCATAGATTCCTTCCCCTAATCCACCTCATACTCATTACATGTTATAGAGAGGGTCTTCTAGGGAAACATTCCTTGACTTTGGGATTGGCCTACCCAATAGGGCACCATGACACCCCTCCCATACTGAAATTTGGAAATTTTTATAAGGACTCTGGTAATTTGTTTAATATGAAAGGGGGGAACTTAATGTACTTGTTTGGATGATTATTTTATTAAATGTGTCTTACTTGGCATGATTCATGTGGCTTGTGGGCCCTTGTAGGGTGTATTTGGTTGTCTTTATAGGACCTTTCCTGGTGAAATCTATTCATGGAGGGACTAAGCCACTTGGACCTTCATTGGGGCTTGAAATCCCATTGGATAGATGTTGTTCCCCACACATTGGATGCCTAGGATGATGATTTTTTCACCTTGGATGACGTCTCTAGCACATGAACAAGACTCAGAACCATGAAGAGTATATGAAGTCACCCTCCTATGCCCAAACATCCCTCTCATGTAGCATGATGTCACACACTGAGGAGATTGTTGGGTGTATTTTATGAACTTGGTGGTGTTGTGGGTTTGTGAGCCCACAATTTTTATTGATTTGGGGATGATGTGGAACATTTATAGCATGATGTCCTATCCTTTGGAGGCTTAAATTCACACGTTCCACCTTGGAGAAGAGTATTGTCGGATTACATGACATTTTTTGTCATTTTTCATCATATTATATCCTATGTGGGAAAACAGAACAAAACTTTTTGCTAATTAGACATTGTAACTTTGGTTTTAGCCTAAAATTATCGATTTAATTGTAATGTGTACAAACTATGAATTGGCATGTTCCTCGATAAATAGAGGAAAGCCATTTGTCACTTGGACATAGATCATCACTTGATAATAATACTTCTTGGACTACAATTGTGGCCCTCTTGGTGAATTTGCTATTTCTCTTTCCTTGTGCAAATGTGGTGTTTCTTGCTTGTTAATCATTTCTACTAGTGCGTTATATTCTTGGAGGATTTTGGTGAAGTATTGTGAGATATTTATTGGTTGTGTAAGGGGTTTTATTCATCTATTTGTTGTCTTTTAAGAGAATTTTCTGGAATTGTATGGTAATTTGCTTGGTAAACTCAAGATTTGTTGGAAAAACCCTATGAGGAGTAAGAGTGTTTACACCCTCCATAGCTCACAATATTTCTTCATATAGATAAGAGAAATTAATGTTTCCTTCAAGGAGTAGGAGTATATACACCCTTGAAGTAAATCTAATCTAGGGATTTATTTCTAGGGAGTAAGAGGGTTTACACCCATAGAAACTCTAAACCTTAGTTTTATTTTTGACTAGTGAGTTCAACAATTTAGAAGGAGGCATTTTGGGTGATATAAGGGCTTAGCCCCAATCCATATTTACTTATCTTATTCATTTAACTCTCTCTCCAAGTAAGAGACTCCATTTACCCAATAACAAAGCACTAATATTTGAGTTGGATATTGTATATGTTACAACCCATTCAATGCCATTGAATAGGGTAGGTAGATTGGAGGGAAGAGCTCGAAGAGCCCCCTCAGGTAAAAGATCTTTTGGGGTCTCATTTTGTAATAGTTAGAATAGAGAAGAGAAGAGAAGAGCCAATACCTTGTTATAGGCCATGCTAAGGAACACCTTGTAAAAACAGGCATTTGCCATTTAATACAAACAATAGTTTTTCCTGCATATTTCCTGTGTTGAATGAATGTCTATGTGTGTTCAAATTATGCTCTGAATGTATGCTATAGTTTTGCATTTGCAGGAGTGTGTTTGGTTTCAGGCTTGAGAGGTCTTTGAGGCTTCACACCATGAGGGTGTGACAGAACGTTGTGGGTTCTGATATCCGTGCACAAAGGGTGCATTTCTGAATTCTGTGGATTCAGACAGAGGTGTGCCAGGTGGGCATAGAAGATGAAATCAACAACTAGGGAGGAAGACCTCAAGGTTGTTGAATACCTTGGAGGCAAGGCTGTGTATGAGAAAAAATAGTTGCAGACAGAATCTTCGAGGAGTTCTGTGAAGATCTACCAAGAGGGCATTGAGCCAGTGCAATGAGTGCACAGGAGAAGAACTCTACTGTGAGTTCAGATTGAAGTCAGAATCACTAAGGATTCTAAGAACTCTGCCAGGAGGGAATTGAGCAAGTGCATAGGGTGCACAGAAGGGGACAGAACTGCTGGATGTTCTGTAAGAAGATACTCTGCTAGGTGGGCATTGAGTAGGTGTGTAGACAGGCACAAGAGGATAAAAGAACTCCTTGAGTTCTAGAATTAGTAGAAGAGTCCAAGAAGAAGGATCTTCGCAGGGTTGCTGAACACCCTGAAACTCTCAGCAAAAGGTTGCTTGAGCAGAGGGATAGATAGGAGGGCATCTGAATTCTCCATCTGAGGGAGAAAGGAAAAAGGGACTTAGTTCCTTAGAGAACTGAGTTCATGAGTAAGCTCAGAAGGGATAGCACCTCATCAATGCAGAGACTCTGCAAGGAGTGCAGGAGTCGTGGAAACCTCTTAAGGTTCCAGAGAAGGTCAAGCTCAGGAGGGCAAGTGCTTTTACACACAAAGCCATAGCTACAAGGAGTGCAGAGGCTACGTAACTCCTTGAAGAGTTCAGAGTTTTTAAAGCTCAGGAGGAGTGGCATTTTTGTACGCGCAAGCGAGACTCAAGGTGAGAGCTCATAGGGAAAAGAATTCAAAGTTAAGGCCTTAGACATTTGGAATTATTCCAAGTGTTAGAAGAGCGCAGAAGCTCAGGAGGGTGCACAGCAGCCATCAGATCAGGTTGAGGAGAAGAGATTTGGACTGTTGGTTTTCCACGTCTAGGAAGCAGCAGAGAAGCGCACAGGTGAGAGCATCTGAACCGTCAGATCTTGAGCGAAGAAATCGATAGTCATTGGATTTGTTGAGAGTTGCCTGAGGTTTAAACCCTCGCAGGCAGAAGTGAAAGTCCCGAAAAGGTGAAAGAATCTGAGCTGTCAATCTGAGGAGGACAGGTGGCAGAGATCAAGGGATCTCACAAACTCGAAGGTTCGTAAGGTGAGAGCCCAAGGGTTGGGCGCTCTAAGTTGCGAGCGGCGAAGTGGCGAGAAGTTCGGGACCATCCATGTGAGGAGGATAGGTGGCAACAATCGCGGAGTCGGCGAAGTGCCAAGAGCCGAGGCTCATGTGGACACGTGGCAGAATTGCAAGGTGGGCCCATGGAATAGATAGGCAGACATGCATTGTTCATTGAAGAGAGTCAACACCCCATTGACTTTTCATGTCTCGGGGGTTCGTAAGATAAGGGGACGGAAGTCCAACCTTTCGACTTGAGAAGTGGTGAAAGGCAAGAAACGTTAGTGTTAAGCCTAGCTAGTGGTCACACACGAAGGATGTTGATAAGGGAAGGAGTTATACCCATCTCACGATCTCGGATATCGCGGGATTGGTCGCTTGGGAAAGGTGGAGCTCGCGCCTAGTGACGTTCGCACAGGGGAGCTTACAGAAGGACCTGTGGATTGATTTAGAAGAGATTCCAGGAAGGAATCGAAGGAGCCACTTTGGCTCATGAAATAGAGTGAATGATACTGAAGATCAAGAGGTCGTGCAAAGACTCTGTCGAGGCAAAGGTGGCATCTGCATCAGTTTTGGTATCAGAGCGAGAACTCTATTTGTATATTTCAAGAAGAGGGAGAAGGCAAAAGAGGACAGAGTACTAAGGACTCTGTAGAGGAGTGTTTACAGGTAGGAAATAGTCCATAGACAGTTAGGAGGACTGTAGGAGAAGCTGGAACACTCAGGATTTCAGAGTGACAGTAACAGGTTTTCCAGGAGAGCAGACAGGGACAGCGATATGGCTACTGAAGGCCGAAGATACGTTGTAAAGAAAATCCCTGAGTTGATGGTCAAAAGACAGTGTAAGCTGCTAAAATGTTGGTTGAGGCCTGCTGAAAACCTCAACGGACCAGAGAAAAGGGTTCAGGTATGTGAAGCAGAGACTGGGAGATATCTTGGTGAAGAGGATGAAATGGGATCGGCTAAAGATTTCAAGGACTGCAAGGAGGGCAGCCCAGAAATTCCCAATTGCCTGGTGGGCAAAGAGCTAATATTGTTGCGAGATCTTAGAGACTGTCGTGAGGACTGACGAGGAATTTCAAATTTCCAGGTGGGCAATGGATCGAGATCGTTGTGGGATCTCATAGATTGCCAGGAGGGCAGCGAAAAGTTTCCAATTTTCCAGGTGGGCAAGGGAATAGAGATGGGATCATTTGATTCCATAGACTACTAGGAGGGCAGCAGAAAAATACCATATTGCTAGGTGGGCAGGGATGAGAAGATGAGACTATCTGAGGGTCTCATAAACTCATAGGGGAGTTTGGATCAGCAAAGGCAGCGAATAGAAGAGGAAGATCAGGCGAATCTTTTAATGGTTGGGGAAATTTAGATATTCCTACCATTTTCCCAAGAGGAGGTAGAAATATGCATTGCGGATGTTGAGGCAGCAATAGCAGAAGCAGGATAGCTAGCTGAGACTGTCAGAGAAGCATTGGAGCAGATATCTGAAGCTACCCAAGTAGAAAGGGAAGATGAGCATTCTGAGGAGTGTCTCAATACTTTCAGCTAGGAAGTTGAAAAGAAGGAAACTGCAGCACTAAAGATAGTAGCAGAAGAAGTTGAAGAGCAGGCAGATAGATTGCTCACTCCATGGGAGATGGAGCTGGAGATGCTGGAGGATTGGCTGAACAATCCAGAAACAACAGGAGAACTGGCAGAAGTTGAGTTGTTAGAGAAGGTGACTGAACAACGGGTAAGTCAGGAAGAGACTGCAGAGTTGAAGTCTATAGCAGAGTGGACACTCAATGCCATAGAAGTTGATTAAGATGAAGAAGATGGAAAGGGAGATCACAGTGATCTGCCCAATTGCAGAAAATTTTTGCAGCTGAGGAGACTACATGAACAGAGCCAACCACTGGAACAGTTGGACAAAGTGATCGAGATGATCAGGAAGTTGATGATCAGATCAGCAGAGACTTTCAGCAAGGAGAAGCTGGGTAGAAGAGAAGCAGCAGTAGTAGTAGCGCAGAAGAAGCAACAACAGTGAGTAAGTGGAGCAGATGAACAGCTCTGGAAATTCGTCTGGAATCCAGGAGGATTTCCACAGCTGAGGGTGGAAGCTCATGAGCAGAAGCTCATGAATTTTGCAGCTAAGGAGTATGATGCAGGAGAATCTCTCCACGTCATCCAGCCACATCAACGAATTCAAATCAAGTGTTGAAGAGAGGTGCAGTCCTCATTTAAAATTTAAATGAATGTAATTAAATGTTTTAGGTTGTTGATCCGTGAAGTTGTGCCTTTGCGCAGGCTGTAGGTAGATAGGCATTTAATGTTTTGTAAGGTTGAGATATAGATCCAATTTGCTGAATAGACAACCCATTCAATGTCATTGAATAAGGTAGGTAGATTGGAGGGAAGATCTCGAAGAACTCCTTGTAAAAACAGGCATTTGCCATTTAATACAAACAACAGTTTTTCCTGCATATTTTCTGTGTTGAATGAATGTCTCTGTGTGTTCAAATTATGCTGTGAATGTATGTTGTAGTTTTTCATTTGCAGGAGTGTGTTTGGTTTTAGGCTTGAGAGGTATTTGAGGCTTCACACCATGAGGGTGTGACAGAACGCTCTGGGTTTTGATAGTTGTGCACAGAGGGTGCATTTCTGAATTCTACGGATTTAAACAGAGGCGTGCCAGGTGGGCACAGAAGCTGAAATCAACAACTCGGGAGGAAGACCTTAAGGTTGCTGAATACCTTGGAGGCAAGGCTGTGTATGAGAAAAAATAGTTGCAGACAAAATCTCTGAGGAGTTCTGTGAAGCTCTGCCAGGAGGGCATCGAGCCAGTGCAATGAGTGCACAGGAGAAGAACTCTGCTGTGAGTTCAGATTGAAGTCAGAATCACTAAGGATTCTGAGAACTCTGCTAAGAGGGCATTGAGAAGGTGCATAGGGTGCACAGAAGGGGACAGAACTACTGGATGTTCTGTAAGAAGATACTCTGCCAATGATCTAGGGGATCAAATTTTGCTCAAAAATTCAAAGTGCTCGGAATCACTTCAAATCAAATGAGAGAATAAGCCTCATCATTAAAAACCCAACGCAACTCATTTGGGTTCAAACAGATTTCGGGAGCGAGAGATATCATGTTTTGTTCAAAGTGACAAACATGAAAAAAAATGGGTGCTGACTGTACAATCCGTACAGTCTATACGAATGCTGATGTGGTAGTCTGTATGACATGTGGAAAAGTTAAGTGGCAGATAGTTGGCAGTTGAGAGCAAATGACATTGCGACACGTGGTAGTATTTGGTTGGTCGTACGGTGCTGCGTGGCCCAGACATGGGCTGCCATGTGGCACCTTGTTATTGGTTGTTGTATAAAACTTTATTGGAGTCCATCGGGTTCGACCTTGTGACCTCTCCCCACATGTAAAGCCTTTTTATAGTATGTGCTACCAACGCGCCCCACTTTACGCCTTGCTATATGTATGGTTTTAAATACATTTGAATTCGAGTTTGTTATATGTTGGCGCGGGGGTCCGGGCTGGGGCTTAGCCCCAGCCCCCGGTCACATATTTGTTTCCATATGACCACTATATATTGTGACGCGCTCATGCGGGTATGCGTTTGGATTAGTTTTAAATTTATTTCAAATGGTTATGTAAACTCTTGGCCCTTATTTCTAAACGTGCGGTCACGTGGGTCATATGACCTTGCCCTTGACGGTTAGAGGCTAGGTGTGCCCATAACCGTCCTACAGCTTGCACGGTTCGAGCGGTTGCACCCAGTTCCAATTTTTTACGCTTAAAAATGCGTGTGGGCTAGGTTGAGCCAACAAGGGTGTGTTTTGTAGATGCAGAGACAGCAAGTTTGAAGGGGGACTTCCAGGAAGCCTATCTTCTTCAATTTTTGGCCAAACGAGGTGTCGAAAAAGCCCAGTTAGGGGTTTTGGGACGTTCTAAAGCCATTGGAGCAGTCTATTTGGAATTTTGAGCATTTTAAATCACATTTTTTAGCACTTTGAGCAAATAATATAAATGATCCATTGGAAGCTAGACCAGGAGATGTAGCCCAAGAGAGGGGTGAACTCCTTTATCATTTGTTGTGTTATGTGTTTTCTGTTCACTGTTTTTGCTGCTGTTTATATGCATCTTGAATGAGTAAATCCTATTAAATTTGTGTTGCAAATTTGATCCATTTGCATTTTAACACATAAAATTTAACTTGCAAATATTTTCAAGAATACAAGTCTTCTTCATTTTTAGATTA
This sequence comes from Picea abies, assembly GCA_900067695.1. Lineage (NCBI taxonomy): Eukaryota > Viridiplantae > Streptophyta > Pinopsida > Pinales > Pinaceae > Picea > Picea abies. Next base: position 891 of record CBVK0103636304.1, on the reverse strand, counting down.
AGTTGGTATCAGAGCATAGGTTTTTGAAGACTTGATTACTTGCAAGTGTTTTTTTTTCTGATGCTCACAAGGTTGAAACTCACAAGAGGATAAGGTCAACTTGTAGAGCCAAGTTCTCATCCTTCAAGGAGGAAGCTTATATCATCACTGCAAGTTTCAAGGAGGCATTCACCAAGTATGGCTCATGAAGAGAGTCATGAACATGTTCCTGCAGAAGATGAAGATCTTAGAAAGGCTATCATGGAAATGAGAGAGATGATGAAGATCTTGATGGAAAGAAATACAAGGTTGCAAGGTGAAGGCTCCAAACCTTCAAAGAATAAGGGAGACAGTGGTGATAAAACTCCAAATGGAAATGGAGGGAATGGTGCTTCTCCACCACCCTCTCCTCCATATTCTTCTTCTTCTTCTTCTACCAATTCAAGACCTATTCCAAATTCTCCAAAGGGACATGGTAAAACTCCTTCACAAATTCCTTCGTTAAAGCTTGATATTAAATTTGAATTGCTAATATACAGTGGAGAAGTAAATGCTGAGAAATTAGACAATTGGATTCGTCATATTAAGGTGTATTGTAGGATACAAAAAATTCAAGATGATTAAACTAAGATTCATCTTGCTTCTTTAAGATTGGATAGTGTAGCACTCATTTGGTGGGAATCCAAGACTCAGGAGGACATGAAGAAACATGGTAAAATTTTAACCTCTTGGAATGATTTTATTGTTGCAATTAAAAGACATCTTTACCCATTGGCATATATGCAAAAGGCTACTATGGATTGGAAAAATTTTAGACAAGCTAAAGGACAGAATGTGCAAAGCTTTACTCAAGAATTTAGAAGAAGAGCTTTGGTTTTGGGAGTAGATTTTTCTTCTCAAGAAACTTTACTC
>CBVK0103636276.1:0-13696 GCA_900067695.1 Picea abies | reverse complement strand
TCAAACAAAACAGAACATTCTTAATGATCAATCATGATAACAGATAAATGGTGTTCTGATTTAACCCATTCAATCAATATAGAGGGAGTGTGAACGGTTTACTTACTTTTCCGCAACAGAGATGAAGCTGCTATTGGCAGGCGCTGCTTCTCCTCCAAATGCCTTCGTTGCAAAACAGTGGGACGCCTGGCCACATATGCACAGTATTCCAATCAAGAGCATACAACTCAAAATACTAGTTTGGTTGGTCATGCTTCACAATTCAACACCAGATCGGGCGGTTGCCTTCCCAAATAAACAATAATTGGAAATTTTAAAGAAAAGGGTGGTGCTGCAGCTTTAAACTCTCCAGGTATATGAAATGCAATGGAAAATATGAAAGCTGCAAGGAATTGGGAGACAGGAAGGGAAAGTCATCGATGGCTCGCCAAGAGGTTCTCACGTTCTCTTCTTACAGCACTCCAGACCTTTTACCTGCCCATATGACGCACACTCTTATACACACTTGTAAACAAACTGCCCATCCATTCATTCAATACCGAAGCTTTCCACATGCATATTGCTTAGATGAAATAACGGTATTGTGTTTTGTGGTGAAGTTTTAAATTTCAAGGCGTTCCACATGCTTAACAGTTGTCTGTTTTGTTGTTAACTTTTCAATTTCAAGGCGTTCCACATTCATAACGGCCAGGGTAACACTCATAACACAGCATAGAATCCAGGTTACATTTTGACTCTCAAGAAAACAAAGAAGTATATGACTATCGATCCATGAATTAAGGAAAAGATATTACAAATTATTTGCACCAAAACTTTGGAGCTTTTGACTACGAACTAGGTTGTGAATCAATCTTACATGGTCATGCATTACTCTTAGATCGATCTCAGTCTTATATAGTTTTGAATGAATTTTAGGTGCATCTCAACCCATTTTTTGGAAATCTAAAAATCTAAATTTTATTTTATTAGAGTGAATTTGATATTTCCAAATATTTTATAAATGAAAAGTTAATTTAGTTTATAAATATAGAGTTGATATAAAACTAAATTAATATAAAAAATTTAATGTTTATATAAAATATTTTATTTTAATTTTAATAATATAGCTATGTATTAATTATACTATTATTTTATATAAAAATAATTTATAAATAATTCATACATTAATTGTATTATTCTTTGATATAATAATATTTTATAAACAATTTATGCAAATATTTGATTCTTTAAAACACACGAATTTTTGTTAGGGTATTTTATTTGTGTGCAGTTTTAAAATTTACTAATTATCTATTTATATATTTAGTTTATATTTAGTTTTAAATATTAAAATTGATTTGTAAACTTGTTATATTGATATTGGAATAATTAGTCACAACAAATCTAGTATTATTACTAAATTTTTTATTAATTTTTTTAAGTTTAATATTTATTATCACTAGATTATTACTTAAATTTAAGAAAATATTTGAAATACTAAAATGAAAGAACAAACAAATGAACACATCATCCACAGAATTGAACATAACATGTCTCTTGGTGATCTTCCCACCAATGGTTGTAAGCCTTAGTACCCACAAGCCAATTCAATAATTAATGAGGGTTAAGAAAACTATGTAAAACAATGCAAATATAAAAGTGGAATAAGACACAAAAACAAAAATGATAGAAAACAATGAATTATTTAAAATAGAAAAATAAAATAGGGAAAAGGCTTACTAATGGGAAATAGAGAGTCATGCATATTGGCTTTCCCTTTACCCCCTAACCCTCCCTATGTATTCCCTCACCTTCATTCTCAATGGGTCTTTTGGCCAGGAGAGGAAGAGGCATCAATAGACATGGAAGCATTGTAACCAAAGATCACTTGAATGAAACACAAAGCCCCCATCCAAAGCTAGTTTTCCCATTTGGGTTTCTAGGGTAAAAATATCTTCATGCAAATTGTGTTTGATTTCATTGTTGTGTAGATAGATTATTGTTGCTCTTTCCTATGTTTAATGGGATGTTGTTAGTTCTATTAATGGGTTACCATAATGAGTTTCATATTTCCTTTGATAACTTGTAATCGAAAAATATTTTATTAGTTATATAGTATTGATGAGAATAACTCCATAATGTCTACCATATATGGCTATTAAAAATTGTTTGTTGTAAATTCTCACCTAATTTTTCATTCTCATCACTGAATTTTAGCAATTCATATTTTCTAGGTCAATTACCCTTCACCCTGAGCAATTTTCTCTTTCCTCAAAGTTGCATGCTCTCTCTCTCTCTCTCTCTCTTTGGGAAATTTTTCATTGCCTCAGTGAATTTTTTCTTTCCTAGATTGTAATTGCACTGCCTAAGGTGAATTTATTCTTCCATACATGTTTTTCCAAGATTGTAATTTCACTGCCTAAGGTGAATTTATTCTTCACAACCATGTCTTTATAAAGGTGGGGTTGTATGCAGCCATATGACAATAGTATGAGTAACACACAACCCATAGACACTCTTTCTCTCTCTCTCTCTAGGTGATTAAATTAGTTGTTGGACATTACTAATCATGATTTGATTTTTGAATTGTATTCCATTTTGTGTCTGAGTGATTGTGTTCTTGATGTTATTGTAAGCCTTTTGTGGTGCCATGGATTTGCCTTAGTTTTCATGGAAGTTATGTCTACATTGCACATGAAATCTAACTACATGTTTAAAGGGTGTTTATTTATGTATACTCGGATAGTCCTTATGCAGTTGGAAGCTAATAGTTCAATATGAAAGTTGGTAATATGCAAGAACATATTAATTTGAGGAATGATGTGTATTTCTTTGCTTCTATTTAGATTCCAGTCCTTCTTTCTTAAAGATGCCTTGGTAGCAACATTTGACACAAAATATAATTGTTTTATTGATAATGGAGTGATATTTATGAATCAATCTGTATTTGATCACAATGTTAGTTTACAAGCACTATAATTTGATATAGTTATTTGAATTTACATTTACGAGGATCATGACTATGTAAAGTTTTTTTCCTGGTGAGCCATTTTTTCCATTGATATAAATAATTACCTTGAAGAATTTGAATTGGGAATTTTCAATCTTTTGGTCCTACATATCTTAGAAGAATACCAACATCTAGCATTTTGTAAAATTCGGCTAGCTCAAGGAGATTTCAAATTTTCCATAAAAGAAGTCAATTATATTACATGGTTTGGACATGATATAGCTTCCATCTACAGTCTAGGCTATTGGGAGTTCATTATTCCTATTAGACTTGTAGTTGTAACCACTATTGTGGGAATTGAAGGAGCTATAATATGAAAACCTACCTTCAGATGAAATAATTGAAGGCGCTAGAAGATGCAAAACTACCTTCATATGAAATAATTGATAGTATGCATTGTTGCACACACACTTAGTTGGAATAGGTCATAAGCATTCTCATGTAGTTTCATCTAAAGATGATGATCTATAACATGTAATGATCGTTTTGGAATTAAGGGTGGTAGTAGTCATTATATATATAGAGGCCTAGTAGCCTTCTTGAAGACATAGCCTTACAATGATAAATGAACAAGCTATTTGTAGAGAACTATTTGTTATTGACTTGATTTACATTTTTTTTCGAACTAGATGTTGTGTGTAGGTTACACTAGAAAACAATGGGCCTTTGGTTGGCATATTGTAGGCATTACAACCATTAGAAGAAATAACTCTTTGTACGAGACTAAGAAAACAATAAGAAGCTAATTTCCACAAATCATTCGTGTTGGCGAAGTGAGTGGGATATAAGTTCCTCATTTATGGATCACCAGGAAACTCAATGTAGGAGAAAACCTATCTAGAAGGTGAGGTCTATTCACTGCTCTCTTTTCTTCAATTATGAAAATGCAAATACAAGGAAAGAGACACTCACTATGAGTCAAATTGTATGATTTAATTCTTGTTACATTTAATTATTAATCTGGGAGTTCATAAACTTGTGAAATGAAAACATTGTATGTGGAAAATTAGATCATTTGTAGTATTAATCTACTTAATAAACTTCATAAACCAAAATTAAATGAAATTATATGACAATTTTGGAATTCAAAAGGCAACACACATGCATGAAAAGTCTAAATCGACTACTCTTGGTGATGATGATGTACTTGGGAACTAATCACACTACTAGGACCTTGTTGTCACCAAGTTATCTCTTTGCATGATTTCATAGTTCTACCTTTCCACATCTCACCATTCCATTGTTAGTGATTTAGGATACAAATAATAAATAACAATGCAAGGAAATAAACACACCACACTTGCATCAATTAAATACTAACTATGAAATTGAATTGCATAAGTGAAATACCACAATGTTCTCATGGAGTGAGCTTTGACTCCTAAGAATTCATGATAGCAAACTAAAATATAGCCTGATAAATCTAAGTCAAAACTAAAATATAACATCATAAGGCAAATCAAAGCATACTATTAATAGAACTATAAAATGAAAATATATATGAAGAGGAATATCAAAACTTTATTTATTCCATCATCATCTAGACATATTCTCCAAGCATCCTCCCTTTGGAATGTAGAGAAAAGTAAATCTTATTTATACATGGGTTTTCTTTGAGAATAGGATAAACAAATAGCAAATTCATATCCACTTTTCTCTTATGTGGTTACAACCATTTACCAATAAGTAAAAATTAAAAACCAATGTTGGCCCTCAACCAAGTTTTGAGGAAATCTTGGTCAGGTTTGACTACGTTTTGGACTTCGACGCGGGATCGAAGATGGAGCTCCATATTGGAGCTGAGATCACAGATCTCACTTGTTTTGCGGGCTATATGGAACCAACAAGGGGTTCATTACAGATCTCACTTGTTTTGCGGGCTATATGGAACCAACAAGGGGTTCATTAGGGTTTTGTAATGGGCTATGGGATGTCGACCCATGGGTTTACCTATGATTAGGCCTTATTGTGAAATTATAAATAGATAAGAATGTATAGTAGAAGTAGAAGAGTGAAAGATAGCTTGCAAGGCTAAGTGCAAGTAGTTTTGGGTTGCTCTAGGCAACAGATTGTGTATGTAAGGCTCTGTGCTAAATAGAGAAGTTGGATTTGTGTTGTGACCTAGTTTTGGGAACGAGGATGTGGCACTCAGTGCGTATATCTCCTATCCTCTGCGAAGCTTGCCTCTGTGACTTAGTTGACATGAGCAGATGAATGTAACAGAATTGAAGAATAATAAATAAGATGAAGAAGTTGGTGGATGTAGGCCCACACTGGTGTGAACCACATATACCTTGTTTCTTTGGTATTCTTTGTGCTATGTTGTGTTTGTCATTTATCTTCTTAGTTATTTTTCTATTATGTATGATGGATAGATATGATGTTTCTTAGTGATTTACTTGTGCTTTATGAGTAAATTCTATATCTAATTCATGACTATGTGCTAAGTGATTGAAGTACTTAATATTTATTGTTATTGCGCCAGTCTATCTTAGGGTTTGTTCTGCGATGTTAATGAAGCTAGTGAACTAATGTATATCATCTTGTAGTGTTAATAGAATACTCTAAGAAGTGTTTCCATCACAAATCTGTGTCCCAGCTTGGTTACAAACACCTGAGTCCTATAAACCCCCGTGCCTCTACCTTGGGTGAGACTTCACCTGCTTCGGAGGTGTTGCCGAAAGCATTGGTAGTTAGGTTTTTGTTGGTGCATTGTTGAAGCATTGAACTCTGGATATGCTCCTGTGCCAAAAACTGATAACAAATGATTACAAGATCTTTGCCAATAATTCAAAACAAATCACACTAATCTTGTCTATGGTCCAATATTATTTCCACATTCAAGATGGATGTTGATGATCCAAATCCATGACAAATATTCAATGTTTGAAGATGAAATTCGAATTTGGAGCTAAGCGATAAAAATATTCATTATTGAAAACTCCAAATATATCTATAAACATCACCAAGCTCACCCAACATTCAAGGTTATGTGGGAACATGTTTTCTTTCTTCTAATATTTAATAATAAAATCACTTAAAACACTAAAATAAATGGATTGGAAAATATCTTGAACCTAATCCCACATAAGGCATGAAAATGGACTTAATATAAGGTTATGGGAAAGAAAGAAATGATTAAAAAATCAAGGGAAATGTGTAAAAATATGATAAAAATGGTGCAAATTGGTGAGTCAACATATCCCTCCATTTGAACATGTTTCATGTCCTCATGCAACCCTGCATATCCATGCAACTGATTATGAAACTAGGTCTTCCTCTAAAACATTGGGCAGGTTAGAAAGATTCAAGTTGTAGCTAGCTTTCTTGTGGTTGGATCTTGTGTAGAAACCACAATTTTGGCAAGTGTTGGTTCTTGTGTGGTAGCACTTTCTTCTTGGAATTGAGTTTTAATTGAGTATCTTGTGGTTGGTTCTTGTGTGAAAACCACAAGTTTGTAAGTTTTGGTTCTTGTGTGGAAACACTTAGAACTTGAATTTGTTTTATTTCCTAGAGAAACAAAGAATCTCCCCTTCAAACAACAAAAAGTTCATCAACTTTGAAAAATAAACCATGTGCATGCACTCTCTAAAAAAATGGACTTTATATTGTAAATCATCTCCAAGCATCATGAACATCAGTTAAAAAACCCTTAGCATCCAAACATCATGAATATCCTCTTCTTACCAGTTGTGACCAAGTGTCATATTCACCATTTACAACAATTCTTCCAATTGCTTGTTATAGGAATTTTGATATCACTTGTTGAAAAATGATCGTGAGCTAGTGATTTCTTTATTTAACCTAGAACTTATTTAATCAACATAAAACCATATGAGGACATCTATGAACGAAACCCATACGATGGATTTCTCTCTAAGGTAGTGCAAGTTTGCAAAACAATGTATCACTACATAAATTATGTGTTATTACCATAATTTTGAAGATGACTTTTGTTGATTTTCTAAAAATTTACCTATTAGATTGGGATGATTTTTGGTGAGGATGTTACTCTATCATGATGATTCAACACACAACATTTGAGAAAAACCTAGGTCACAGATTTCGAGAAAAATACAAAATGATTGTAGGTGATGTTGGCTCATTTATTGAACATTTTGAATTGGTTTGACTTGAAATTTGGTTTGTTAATTCATATTACCTTAGTGCATCCCATCACTAAATTTTGTGGCCATTCAATGCACAATTTGAAATATATGATCAAATCAATTTCTATCTTGTTGATGAAGAAAAATGCATTGACTTTAGCTTTGACCAAATATATGCACCTTGGTCAATGATTGTTGGGTCCATTTAAATAACATGTAAGCATACAAAATTCATCCCCCCAAAAAACCTAGACGCCTGAATTAGTCCACAAGAGGCACAACCATTCAAATCATCAAAACACAACTAGATTTCTAAGAGTGACAATATTTCTGCAGGATTGATGAATACCCTCTGTGGATAGCTGAAATAAGTTTGTGAATGTTGAACTATAAATAAGAAGGACTAATCCTCTAAAAATTGTAAATGCAGTGGGTAAAATGGAATTTTGGATGTATTTATGCAAAACAACACCTTACAAAAATAAATTCCATAGTGGTAGGTCTATTTTCAGATCTTGGGCATCAACAAAGGTTATGTTAGACAACATACAAATTTTTCCACTTTCCCAGCTAAAAAGGTTAGGCATAATTGTATACTTTTATTTTTTTTTCTAGAGAGAGACCAAATACCAAAAGGGATCTCTTACATAAGACTCATCTTGTTCTATTGTAACATCATAGAAAGTTTTAATGTCTCCTAGAAATTCAAATGTTGTCCTCTAAGCTTGAATTGGTTTTTGGAATATCAAAATACAATGTCATTCTTGCTTGAGCTCCACAAAACCTATGTTCACCTACATGAATAACATTTTATTTGTTGAGAGTATTTTCTTAAATAAATAGAATTGGTGGATTTATTAGTGTAGCTCCTATTATTTTTAATGTCCTACCCATAAAAATCCCCATTGGAGAAATAGGTGAATGATTTGTACTAGGTTTAACAACACATAAAGTATATAATTGGAAACCAGCTATAGGCGGAACCACTAGAGATACATATTGTTACAACACTTAGTCACCATCAAGGAGTATTTTAACACCAATTTGAACTTTGATTCAACTATATTGATAACCTCTCAGTTGTTCCTACAATCTCCATATCAGGTGTTTTCCCTCTAATACAAAATGTTGTATCTTGGAAGATATCGATTATTAAAAAAGAATGCAATAAGAGACACACAAAATCCATTTTCCAACAATCAAAGTACATGGTACCAATTAAATAATATGTTCCTTGCACCTTGCTGATAGAGAGAATGGAATTGGAAACACACTTCAAATGAAACATCATGCTCAAAATCCCCCAAATATATGGTTGGAAATGATGTCAAAATAACATTGAAAATAAATACATACCAATCATCATATATAGGTTGTCCAGAGAAACTTGTATATGCTTCAAATTTAGAAGAGTGTAAGCCTAAAATTTATATTTTTGTAAAAGAAATAGTAGACCATTTATGCAATCCTCTTATAGAACCAATGTCCATGAACAACTATCAAGAACTCCAAAAACAAAATTATGCAATAGAGAAATCACTAGCCATGATGGCTTCCATGCCTTCAACACCACTAATACCAAATTCATCCATGCTTTTTAGAGTTATAAAAATTTGTTTCATGCCCTGCCAAAGAATGCTACATGGAGCAATTATAGGACTAATTGCCTCAACCATAACTATTGCACCCTTGTTCTTTTCATAAATGGAAAGGTTAAAAACATATTTCCAAGTTGCTCAAATGCACAAAAAGATATGCCACAAATGAATTTTAAGGCCAAATTGAGTGATTCAAAAGGGAGACAATGTATTTTTACCTTCTTTACCATAATATACCTTAAGAGTTTCATTTTGTTGAAAAAAGGAATTGTTGTGCAAAGATACTTGAATTCATCCTTTCTTGTAGAAAGTGATAAAAAATATAAAACTTCCTTAAAAACTTGCTCACCTATTCCTCCTTGTGCATTTTTTGAAGAATTTTTCTCATGCCTTACTCAAATGATTTTATTATGCACAAAACCCATGTCTCACATTTTCTTAATTTGGCCTCATATGTTTGCAAATGATGTGCAAAAAGTATCCCTCAAAACTGTCTACTATAGGAATTCCAGTACCAAATGGTCACTCTACTACTAGAAATTCCAGAGTTGAAACTTCCTCCTCCTCAGAACACATTTTGGTACTTTTATCATATGAAAGGTACTTAAGCATGCCTTGGATGTGTACAACACCCTCCAAGTGGCAGAGTCCAATTTGGAGGTGCACTAATATGGACAGTAATTAAGGGTTATAGGAAATAAATGAGGGTATTTACAAGAACAAAAACAATCATATGGGAGAAACATGTTGATCACCATTGTATGAGGGAATAGAGTATGTGATATGAGATCAAGAGTCTCTATAAGAGTATGGAGTCAAAAAGTATGAATGTCTCCCCCCGCCTCAACTGAATATGTTTTCTGTCCTAAAACAAATTAGAAAACATGGAAGGGAAAATATCATATAGGAATGGGAATTTTCTAAATACATCTCTTCTAGAATTCAAGGAGTTATAGATTAAATATTAGAAAACAACACACACATATACCTACTTGAGAAGCCAATGCATTATGCATATGAGAGATATTGTGATAATGGAGGAATATTCTAACTTTAATTGTTGGATCATAGATCTGAAGTGAAACAATTTGATCTGAATTGTATTGATTTATTCTTCTTGGTTGGAGGAACAGAGGGTAAGCTCTTATAATGGAACCTTTGTACCTTCTTATTCTTGGAACTAATCTACTGAAGTTGAAATTTTTATATGAAAAATCTATAAGCTGCAAACTATTGTTAGTGATATGAAACCATAAATTATTCAATTGTATCCAAACCCATGGTACAATTCTATCCATGTGAATGAATGTGCTGAAATAGAACATGGGAATAATTCATTGGATTACCAATAATTAGTGGATATCGTTAACCAATCTGAGACAAATCACCATTAATGAAAATGAATATCAAGGTACCGTAGTACATTTTGACAGGTACTAATGAATGTGTTGATGTTGAGTCACCTTTAGAATTTGAAAATTAGAGAAAATTAATAGATGCCCATTATCGTTGGCAAGGGAACCTATTGTTGATGGATGCAAGCCCCAAGGTACTATAATATATCTCTAATTTTGATCCCAAGAAAGGTGTTGATGTCTATTGGACAAGATTTGTTGGAAGGAGGACCTTAAGGAATCTCACATCATCCAAGTTGACCATAGAAGAAAATGATTTGAAGAACCATAGATGAAATATTTTCCCTATCGAGCATGAATTTATTTGGAAAAAAGAAGGGAACAATGAGGTACCTCAACATGAAAGTGAGTTGAGAGACTTTATTCATGGGTTAGGAGTGGATGGAATAGGAAAACATGGTAAGCTTGTGAAGGGAAAATGGGTTGAAGTCATGATCTAGTAGTAGTAGTAATATGAAAAGATTAAGATTGACTACATATATAAATGGAAGTTTGGACTTCAACATGCATGGATTGTGGATCTTGGGAGAAGGAAAATGAATGAGCATACCATGACATAATCGGCTTCTTGAAGGATTTATTTGACAGTGATGGAATGGTGGGTTTGTCTTGGCACGATATGAGTTTGAATTATCTTTGATACTAGTCTACACTTGGTATTATTTTGATTTGTATTTATGGATGACATGCCCTTCTCAAATAAATTTGGTCTTGATAATCACTTGTGCATAGATTGGATTTCTTTATCCTCCAAAGACCTACAAAAAACTAACACTTTCCCGCAATAAAACATGATATCATGGAAGAATAGAGGAGTAAAGGCTATCTTAATCTAGTACATATGAAAAAAAAATGACAAGTCCCACTTATGAAAAAAATCCAAGGAAGAAAAATAAAACAAAATGCACTTTTTACCTACTGCGGAGTGGTGGCCAACCTAGACCTCCCAATGATATTTCGTTGATAAAATATTCATTTTATGTTCGATTCATGTGATTAAAAATACATATTAAAGTGAAATCATAGGGATATGTACAGTATAAATAGGTTTCAAATATGACCCAAGTTGATGTGTCAAACATGATGAGGAACAACTTGCTTGATGGAGTTGTTTTTGAATTTCCACCTAGACCAATAATCATTATTTTGATCATATTTTTTTTTATTAAAGGTGAGATTGAAGAGATTGAAATTGGATATTAAAGTAAAATCATGTAGGTATTTCCAATAGAAACAATTTTTGAATAGAATAATAATTGATGAGTCAAATATTCTAAGGGACAACCTAGGAAACGAAGTTTCAGGAATGCATATTTAGGATAGATAGTTAGTATTTTGGGCATAAATTTATCACGTGATATCGAAATTGAGTGATTAAAATTGCATTGAGAACTAGATTTGTAGGATAATACATTATAGAAATATATTTTTAATATCTATTCATTTAGGAATCCAAAAGGTGACTGCCCTAACTAGGTTCTTGAGCTTCCTATATTACATCCAATCAATGTTTTGGTTATAACATTTTTATTTGATATCCAAATAAAATGATTCAAATTGGATTATAAAATAGAATCCAAGGGATATCTCCATTAGAAATAGGTTTGAAAAATTATAAATTTTAGTTCCTCAAATATTGATTGTCCCAAATTTGGTTTTAAGAGGTTTCCAACGTCAATTTGCTACAAAAATCTAAAAATCACCATTTTCTCCTAAAATGTGATCTAGGTATGTGGGATTCTTTGTGAGTGTGTCTATGATGATGTTGTGAGTTCATATCCCCCAAAACATCAAATACCCTTCTTGTATATTTGATATATTTCTTTTAGAGAACTTATGGTAAGTTGATGAATTTGTAACAAGTCGTCACTTTATTATGAAAACTTGGACAAGGTTCTTGCTCACTAATTAGATGAATTACATTGGATTGTCCTTTGGAAATATCCCATCCTTATTTTGAAAACCTCTTCAATATATATATCTTGTTGCCAATGGTTAGTGGATGGGGTGGTTCTTATTGCACCACAAGGGAAAAATGATTGAAAATAACTTACTAAGAAATCTATATAATTATATTTATATAATTCTAACATACAATGGATTTAGTGGAATAGAGTACCCACTATAGTGAAAGAACGTATTCTTACCTCTCATCTTAGCATCTCTAATCCACCGTATCTAGCATGTTAGCACCAAAATAAATCATATAAGAGGAAAATTTAAATGCCAAAACAAAAACAACCTATCAATTCTCTAATCCTTTATATTCAAAGTGAATTCTAAACTTACAGAACAATTTATGAAAGAAACTATATGTGGAAAAAACTTGGTTTAAAAATCAGTTCAAAGAAAATAGTCGAAAATATCTTCTATGCTAGTTCAAAAACCAAAAGCGACATACTACAAACTTTCCAATTCCTTTAGAATTTCTCTGAAAATTGGTGCCAAAATGTCAGTCAAATTATATGATTTAATTCTTGTTAGATTTAATTATCAATCTGAGAATTTGTAAACTTGTGAAACACAAACACTTTATGTGCATAATTATATCATTTGTAGTATTAATCTACTTGACAAACTTCACAACCCAAAATAAAATGAAATCACATGAAAATCAGAATTCAAAAGGAAATACACATGCATGAAAAGGCTAACTCAACCAATCTTGGTGACGATCATGTACTTGGGCACCGATCATACTACTGGGACCTGCTATCACCAAGTTATCTCTTTGCATGATTTTGGAATTCTACCTTTCCACATCTCATCATTATATTGTTGGTGAGTGATAGGAAAATCCTTAGACACCACTTATTTATTTAATTATATATATGCAACATCTAACTTGATTCAGAATTACTTTATTGATCATATTGAGGTGACTTCCAGAAAAATGACGATGTGTTTTTTTTCCAAAAACTCATGAAATGATTATTAACTTATGGATTATTGAGATGAAACAACGAAAAATAAAAGAACTCAAATTACCTATATAGATGATATATATATCTTCATCTTCAAGCCTCTTTGAGATAGAAAGATTGTTCTTCATCATCTCAAAATGTTGAATTGCATTACAATATGAGCTTGCAAAAAATGATTTTAATGGACTCTCTTTAATTCCACTACTCAAAACAATAAAATAAGTTCACCATTGAAATCCTTGTGAAATGATGGTAAATTTGACTATAAAGTCGAATAATTTTCAAATTGGCTCAATTACACTTTCTTTACACAACAAGCAGTGCACTATGGTGCTCATTAATGGAAATCTAGAATAAGACTTTTACAAATGAACTCGTATAATAAAATAGACCTCAAATTCATGATCCTTCTGAAAAATTGTGAAAAATGGTTATAAATTTGCCTAGGTGCTATAAATATACCTCATGACATGATTTACGAGACAACCATACTTTGCCTCTTCCTTAGCCCACAAATTTATGTAGTCCACACAGCCTCAGGATTTGTGCACCTCGATATTTGTACCTCTCCTCGGTCTATGTGAATACATGGGGATGTGTTTGTAGGTCTTGGTATGTTGGAAGATTGATTGTTGTCATTGATGTCAACCCTAGTCATGGG
>CBVK0103636263.1:0-13368 GCA_900067695.1 Picea abies | reverse complement strand
TTTGATTGTATATGATTATTTATAATATTAAAAATATTTTTTAAAATAATTTTGGTATAATTACTTTACAAACATAGCTGATCACTATTGATTATCATTGCAATCTTTTACTATGAGGGAGTATGGTTTATTGTATTTGACTAGATTGACTTTGGTTGACCATAGTTGACCTTAGATACCCATGTTTGATTATGGTTGATTTTGTTTAGTCACATGGTTAATTATAGTTGAGCATGTTTGACCATGATTGGACATGGTTGACCATGGTTAACCATATTTGATTATGATTAACCATGGTGGGCCATGTTTTAGAGTGGCACCACTCACAATTTTATCCATGGGAGAGTGGCACAAGACATCCATTGTTATGTATGTCTCATAACTAATTTTCAAATTATGATTTCCAATGGTGGTGCATCAACATGACACAGGGTATATTTTGAGATAGGTCTCTCACAATGGTGTTTCCACTATTTTTTTTCCTATTACCGTGGGAGTATTACTCCTAGTTGATTATTAATATAGTGATAGAATCTTGGGATTCCTTCTCGATACAAAGATGTAGGAATTTCTCTAGTTGGCTACATAAGCTAGGGTTTTGCAAGGTTGATGGAGGAATTTCTCTAGTTGGCTACATAAGCTAGGGTTTTGCAAGGTTGATGGGCCTCCCAATTGATGTATTTTGAGGCCCATTTTTTGAGATGTTGTGACCTCCTCTTTATCCCAAAAGACCAATTTTAACTATGACTAATACAAATATATTAGGATTTGTGCATTTGGCTATTACTGAGATGATTGGATGATTGAGTTGTATGATCTATCTTATTTTAGTTATGATTTTGATAAATCCATGCATGTCTAAAGGTCTACTAACCCATTTCTTAAGAAATTCAAATTTCAAGGGGATTCTTCACCAACATCCACATGAGATAAAAGGGGGATTATGTCCCCTCTTCAATCTCCAAGGCATTCCCTTCAATGATCTAAGACACCAAATCTAGCACCATCTCACTTTGAATATTTGATTGAGGAAGATTAATATAGAATGGATTTAACCCCTAAAACATAGGCCCCTAATTATAGGGATCTTGAGGACAAGATCCCTTGAATCAAAGACTCATTGAATGGTCTATTGATGAAGTCCTTTTGCATAAATAGGAGTTAGGGGTTAGGACTAGCCTAGTCTTCCTATTTTTGAGATCTTGAGGACAAGATCCCTTGAATCAAAGACTCATTGAATGGTCAATTGATGAATTTATTTTGCATAAATAGGAGTTAGGGGTTAGGATTATCCTAGTCTTCCTATTTTTGAGAATTGAGAACTCTATTAGGAGATAATGAATTATAACTTATAAAGGATGAATTACTCTTATGGATTTATATCTTAATGTAGAAGGTGTACTTTCATATTTCTTATTCTTGATATTTTTTCTAGGTTCCCTGTAGAAGTTTTGAGTAGGGCCCACTCAAGGCTAAACAAGGGACCTTTATGTGTTGTTATCTTTCCTTTCCTCAATCGTCTTTAGTTCATCTTGTCACTATTTTATGTTATGCATCATTTCTTGCAAGTAATCTTGATTTTCTGTAGTATTTTCCAACATACCATTTCAAGTAAGATTAATTGTTTTATGTCATTGATGATGAGGTACTATTAACTCTGTTTTTCATTAGTTTTACTTCATCTTTTTTGTAGGTCATCTTGTGTAGAGATAATTCTATTTTGTGGTAGCTTTGATTCATCTTTAAAGTAGGTGAATTGAAGTAGAATTATATAGTTTCCTTTCAGTTTTATACCAAAACAATATAGTTAGAGTTACTTTGTTTTACAACCACTTATTCCATCTTTACATCATGCCAAGTAAAATAGGGTTAGCCACTTGATCACTAGGTGCTTTCAACTCTGTTTTGCTACCCCTTTCAATTATGTCTTTTTAACGACATGTCATTTCTAGCTTTCATATGATTCCTACTCTTTAAATTCCAACCTTCTTGTTGTTAGGTAGTCCTTGCATTCTTAGATTTAACATGTCTCATTTATAAGTAGATAGATGTCTTTGTGTAGTTTGCACACATAGTGCACAATACCTCATCAAAGTAGCACGTTCTTGGGTTGACAATCTAAAGTTAAAGTTGAGGAATTCAACATTCTTGTTGTAATTCCTTGGCCCATCACTTTTTGGCACCGTTGTCGGGTAGATGATAAAAAATGCATACATTTCATCAGTTTTTATCAAGAAAAGAAAAAAAAAATCTTTATATTGCATGCATCAACCTAGAGATAGATTTGGTAGATTTTTATCAAGAAATCACACTATTAAAACAAGAACAACCAACCAATAACAATAATTAGATTGTGAGATAGATATCCAACAAATCATTAAAGAATTTGTGGAATCACCCAAATTGGGAGTAAGATTTTTTTATAAATTTCTCAGAATAAGAAGGGGAGTCCCCATCTCACCATACAATGGCTAATGATAGGGACCAAAAATTTGAAATATTTGAGTTCCCCACTATGGAAACCAATGGAGAAATTAAGATGAAGAATATCAATCTGTATGACTTCTTCAATGACCTTACTTCAGAAGATCCCAACACTTTCCTTTTTGAGTTTGAACTTGTTTGCGAGACTTATGATTATGCATCCGATGGCTAGAAGCTCAATCTCTTTCCCCCTATATTGAAGGAATCAACCTTGATATGCTTCATGAGTCCAAAAGGAAACGACATCAAAATTTGGTCTAAAATGAAGTGAACCTTCATTGACAAGTACATGGACTACTACAAGGCTCGGGACATGAGAGACGAGATTTTCAAGATGATCTAAGGAGAAAATTAATCTTTGGAAGATTACGAGGAGAGGTTCCAACTCGGTTACAAAAGAGCTTGTGGTTTCACATTGGATGTCAACTCTCTAAAACTTGTCTTTCTCAAAGGGGTAAGAGAGAAAATCATGGAGACATTTAATGTCCCTACAAATGGAGATATCTTCTAGTTGGGGTATGAAGAAATCAAGAAAGTATTCAAAAACTAATCCATATCTACAAGGAAGAAGGATAGGAATGACACCAATATGGTAACACAATAATCTAACTCTGCAACTCTTACCAAGAATGCATTACGAAGTTTGTTATAAAATATGTGAAAACTAATATTTTACACTCATCGGCCATTTAGATGGATAATTTACAAATAAAGAAGAAGCAAGAGAAAGAAGAAGTAACTCTAGCTATTTTTTCCCCTAAATTCACAAAGAAACACCCTAATAATGAATGCCCACTCAACATTTTAGAAGTTTGTGCAATTTGTGAAGATACACATGCATATAACAAATGTCCTACCTTGCCAGGTCTCAAAGCTACTTATCAATGGGTTGAGGAGAATGTGGAGCCATTATGCTTCATCAATCAAAGAAGACAAGTATTTCCTAGGACATTTTAACCAGATATGCCTTACACTCATTATCAATACTTTGTTGGATATAATTCACAAAGGCATACTCAACCTTGGTATCCCCCCAATCAACCTACTTGGCCCATGCAAAATCAATGGAAATATCATAATAAACCTCAACCTTTCAATCACTCCTATCAACCATTTCCATCACTACCTCCAATGAAAAACCATCGTTGGACCAAACTTCCACAAGGATGGAGACCCCCAAACTAGCAACAACACACATTGCTCCCCCTCCACCACAACAAAACAATTCTTCAACAAGCATTAATAAAAAAACACCAAAACAACCACAATTTCCTACCTAACCAACTCCCAATCCAAACAATAGGCAGGTCCAACAAGTGTATAAAAATGAGATGACATACCACGACTACTCGATGGATCCTTAAGAGATTAATCTTAGATCTAGGAAGGTACTAAAAACCCCTCCTCTCCCTACAAAACCTATCAAAGATGCCAACTTTGTGAGAGAGGAAACCTCACTGTAAGAACAACCTCTTCCTGAACCAATTCCACCATATCCTAAAAGGATAGACACCAAGAAGGCCCACACATACTCAGAAAATGACCTCCTAAGAGAACTCAAGAACCTATGTGTCAAAATTTCTCTCCTCAAAGCTATTAAGAATGTTCCTCTTTACAACAAATTCATCAAAGAGGAATGCCTTAATAAAATTCGAAGAAAGAAGAAGGAATCTACTATAGTCAATGTGATAGGCCAACTAGCAAACCTCATGCTAGGAAGAGTATTTGTCTCTAAGTACTTAGATCCAGGAAATCATGTAGTAGATGTCTACATCGACAAAAATGTCATCTAAAACACCTTAATAGACCCATGAAAAACTATTAATGTTATTATGCATAAACTAGACCATCAAGGATTGTTAAGATACACACCTACTATACTCCAGCTAGTAGAAAGATCAACTGTAAATCCTGAGGGAGTACTAGGGGATTGTTGGCAGCCACACTTATTTTGATTTTTATAAACTGTTCGAAAGGCATTTCATTAATGAGTGGTTTCCATCACCCTGTCGATAAACACTTTTACAACTTTATTATGACTATTTGGGATAAAGCCTTATTCATTATTTTCTACTTTTGATTTTCGATTCTTCTATGTTTAATTGATGACTGCAAGCATGAATTAAACTTAGAATTTGGATTGTCATTTTCATGATCTTTGCCTTAGAAACATTTTTCTACAAATCATTTATATGTAATTAAAATGTAAATCCTTTTAAATGGTCGTTGGGCAAATTTATTTGTGTTAATACAATTATTATTATTCTAATGGCTTGATGGTTCAGTTTCAAATTGCTTGGGCACATTATAAACTTTGGTTAATTATTAAATAAGAAGTCCAGGAGTAATGGTCCAGTGGTGGTAGGTAATGATTTGAGCTCATGAATATAAAAGGTCAAAGAAAGTTTCCAGTTTTGACAGCTAAAAAGGCAGGCGCAAGGTGCTGTTAGTCACCGAAAACACAAATTTTTTTCAAACGGCTAGTTGATCCCGTTAGGCTCTCAACCACCGAAGTACACACATCATGATGTGTTCTAATACTGTCAAAAATGATTATGAGGATATCATGCCATGATCTGGGCTTCCATCACAACCCCCAATGAAAAACCATCATTGGACCAACCTTCCACAAGGATGGAGACCCCCAAACTAGCAACAACACACATTACTCCCCCCTCCACCACAAAAAAACAATTCTTCAACAAGCATTAATAAAAAACCACCAAAAAAACCATCATTTCCTACCCAACCAAATCCCAATCCAAACAATAGGTAGGTCCAACAAGTGTTTAAAAATGAGATGACATACCAATACTACTCTATGGATCCTTAAGATATTAATCTTAGATCTAGGAAGGTACTAAAAACCCCTCCTCTCACTATAAAATCTATCAAAGATGCCAACTTTGTGAGAGAGGAAACTTCACTACAAGAACAAACTCTTCCTGAACCAATTCCACCATATCCTAAAAGGATAAACACCAAGAAGGCCCACACATACTCAAAAAATGACCTCCTAAGAGAACTCAGAAACCTATGTGCCAAAATTTCTCTACTCCAAGCTATTATGAATGTTCCTCTTTACAACAAATTCATCAAAGAGGAATGCCTTAATAAAAGAATGTTCCTCTTTACAACAAATTCATCAAAGAGGAATGCCTTAATAAAATTGGAAGAAAGAAGGACTCTCGTATAGTCAATGTGATAGGCCAACCAGAAAACCTCATGCTAGGAAGAGTATTTGTCTCTAAGTACTTAGATCTAGGGAATCATGTAGTAGATGTCTACATTGATAAAAATGTCATCTGAAACACCTTAATAGACCTATGGAAAACTATTAGTGTTATTACAAAGGACACTATGCATAAATTAGACCATCAAGGATTGTTAAGATACACACCTACTATACTCCATCTAGTAGACAGATCAACTGTAAATCCCGAGGGAGTACTAGGGGATGTAATGGTGTTTATTGATTCATGGGAGCATCTAATAGATTTCATAGTTCTCTAGATAAAATTTAAGTTGAATGGATCCCACACCATCCTAGGGATACCTTGGATAGCTACATAAGATGCATATATCGGTTATAGGGTAGGAAATATGACCATTGCAATTAGTCAATCTCAAAATCAACTTGTCCTCTATCCCCCTTCCAAGACACAAACTGAAAAAGAAATCCCTATGTGGGTAGATACTAGAACTAGAAGAAAAGGAAGAAATATTTTAGACGGAATCATACCCTCTCCTTACCATTGAAACAACCTTAGCCATGAAAAACTTAGATAATGGCACTTTCATCTCCAACTCATACAAAATATGCACCCTATTGCTATAAAAACTGAAGGTTTTGTTGAGAATGAACAACAACAACAATTTGAAGTTTCTAGCCATTTGAAGAGGGTTTATGGAAATATTTAATCACTTCTTATATTGACAAAACAACAATCAAAATAGTGGAAATATATCGTTCAAGAACTCTGAAAATAAGCACTGACTTGACTACTTTCCAAGAAAACAAATTGTTGGATGTCCTTAAGAATCACACCATGATATTTACATGGTAGTACATGGACATGAAAGGAATTCATATAGACATTTGTAAACATCACATTTACATAAAAGGATGAATTTGTGCCCATTAGGTAGCCTCAAAGAAGGATGAGCCCTTCCTTAAAATACATTGTGATTTAGGAGAACTACAAAAAATCTAAGATGCATGATTCATTTATCCTATTTTTACTAGTGAATGGGTTTCACCCTTGGTTATTGTGCCTAATAAAAATGGAAAATGAAGAGTGTATGTGGATTATAGAGAACTCAACAAATCCACTAGGAAATATTATTCCCCCTTGCCTTTCATTGACCAAGTACTGGATGTCTTAGTGATAAAATGTACTTCTCATTCCTAGATGGGTTCAATGGGTACAATTAGATTTAGATCAGCCATGAGGATCAATATAAAATCACTTTTACTTATCCTTGGGGAACATTTTCCTACAAGATCCTTCCTTTTGGAATTTGCAATGCTCCTCTAAATTTCCAAAGAGTTGTATTGAGCATATAATCAAACCTCATCCACGACACTATAAAAATATACATGGATGGATTTACACCTTATGAAAATTCATTTGAGGAAGCCTTGAAAAATATTGAAAAAGTGCTAACAAGGTGTGAAGAGATGAACCTATCATTGAAACCATGAAAAACACAATATACTAATGAGTTAAGGGGTTGTCTTAGGTGACCATATCTCCTCCAGGGGGATTGAAGTTGACCAAAACAAAGTGACCATCATCAAATACCACTTAGACCACAAAATAAAAAATGTGTAAGGAGCTTCTTGGTCATGGAAGTTAGTACAAGAGGTTCATCGAAGACTTCAACAAACTAGCCTCCTCTTTGTTCACCTTATTGTCCAAGGAAAGTGAATTTTTCTAGACAACAAAATGCCAATAGGCCTTGACAGTATCAAGGAATAACTCATAACAACCATTGTATTGCAAGTTCCTAAGTGGGACATTCCCTTCGAAATTCATACTAATGCATCTCACAAGGCACTAGAGGTAGTTTTAGACCAACAAGAAGATAAATTCCCTTTGCAATTTATTTTAATAGAAACACATTATCTAGTGCAAACATGGATTATAATGTCACAGAGAAAGAGTTTCTTGCAGTTGTTTATGCCATTAACAAGTTTAGACATTATGTTACTATATATATAGTATTTGTGCATACAAATCACGATGCCATTAGGTATTTGATGAACAAAAATGACATTAATGTTAGTATAATTAGATGGAATTTACTGCTACAAGATTTTGATCTAACAATACTTGTCAAGCTTGGAAAGCATAATGTTGTTGTATATTTTTTCTCAAGATTGGCCAATATTGTAGATAATGAAGTATTATATGACAATTTTCCTAATGATCGTCTCTTTGCAATATCAGTAGAAACTCCTTGGTTTTTTTGCATAGCCAACTACTTATCTATAGAAAGGTTTCCTCAACACTTCCCATCGAGAGAACGATACAAAATCATCAAGAAGAGTGCCACCTACGTTTGGATAAAGGGTTATTTGTTCATGCTTTGGCTTGACCAGATCTTGAGAAGATGTGTTAGGCAATATTTCTTGGGTGTTATATTATGGTTATTTTTGCCACTCACTTATATTGTAAATCACCAAATGATATTTATGAAATGAGCTGGAACTTTAAGGTATTATATTATGGTTTTTGTTGCCACTCACCTATATTAGAACTCACCAAATGATATTTATGAAATGAGGTGGAACTTTGAGCATATGGAATATTGATTGCATACACCATGCACATATGAAGAAGGTTGTTTGTGCCTTCTTATGCAGGAAACATAATTATATGATAAGAAATGACTGAAGAAACATAATTATATGATAAGAAATGACCGCATAAACATGGAAAATGTCACTAAAGGAGGTGTAAGGTGTGTAATATTTGTTTGTGTGGATACAACCTCAAATCATGTGCATGTCTCCATAATATCTAGATCGCATTATGTATCATCCCAAATGACCTATGCCAAATGGGTGCACTAGTTGGGATGATAGAGACTATGCAGTAAGAAATTTAATCAATGCATTATGTAATAATACATTTGGTCAAATCCTTTGATTTAAGGCACTATTGATAGGGCCCATGACTTCTTCAAATAATGTCAAGATGTTATCCAAATCACTTAGTTATGTGGTGTGCGAGATCCTTAGATATGGTAGTGTAAGACTCATAGGGGCATTGTAAACTCATGCAATATTTTGTTGTGACATGGTACTGTAATCCCATAGAGGCATTTTAAACCCATGCAATGTTTATTCAGACCACAAAGTTTTACAAAAAAAAATTGGATAACGGTTCGTATTGTCCATTCTTAGTGATATGCACATGGAAACAACACTTGAATGTAGCACATGGAAAAAACACTTGAATGTATGGGTGTGGTATGTCTTTCTTATTTTCAGAGATTACATATATATTCACCTTTCATATGTTTTGCAAATTGTCTCCTTTCTCTCTAGTAAGGATTCTCTTCCTTATAACTCCCCCTCGGTACTATTTAGAAAACCAAGTGAAGTTAGAGATGTTGAATGGAATTTTGGATCTACCCTTAAAGGGGGTCATTTTCATTGATGTGTTACTATGCTACTCCCATCTTCTTGTCATTGATTTGTTGCTACACTTTGCATATTGTTGCTTGCTTCTTTCTCACTTGCCATATTTTATTGCTAGATTATATTTTCTTGCTACTCCTTGTCACTTGCTTACAATTTCTACTTCCATGTATGAAGCCCTATTTTCATGCACATCAATGTTAATGTAAAGGAGTCAGGTGTTTATTTCCTGCATAGTTATGCTTTTCTTGCTCATAATCTCCATGTCCTTTGTGTGCTTGGATCTTATTTTCTACTTTTTGTGACACATGTATCTTCTATATATTACTACATTTTTTGATTATTTTCATATTTTTTCACCTAATATGAAAAATCCCCAAAACAATTAAACCTATAAAGAAAGGAAGAGGAGGGAAATAATTGTGGGCTCTAGTTAACTTGGTTAGTTTTCCTCCGAGTTCTCCTCTGAGTTCAAGTAGTTGTTAGTGTTTGTCTTGATTGAAGCATATAATTTGATTCTTTACTATATTATAGTCAAACTTTTAAACTATCTATTCACACCTTCTTTACTATCCCCATGGCTCTAGAGTTCTTGAAGAACTCATTTGTTGAGGCCTCAACTAGCCCCAAGTTGACCTACTCGAGGACCCTTTTTAAATTTTTAATCGAGCCTCATCATGTAGAATCGACTCCCTTTACTTTGTTATTTTTATGCTTAATTGATGATTGTGGGTTGCTTGTTGAAATTGTGATGAATGAATCATGATTTATTTTTCTATTTTATAACACAATTATGATATTTGTGGTAGTTGCATTGTCAAGTTGGTTTGTCTCACAAGTTTCTCTTCCCACATTCATCACGTTGTGTACCCTAGTATTTGCTCTTGCACCTATTGTATTTGATTGAATTCAACCTACTTAAAAGTGTTATGCAACCTTGTTTAGGTTCATTGAAGCTATGCTACATCATGGATTGACTCATGATTGAGTTTCAGGAAGAATCAACAATTTTGCTAATTGCCATGTATTAGGTGCTCCAACATCAAACGACCATTTTCTGAAGCTAAAATTAGTTAAGGGTTTATGGATTCTACCAATGTATATGAACATATTAAAATCCCATATAACAAAGATCCAACACAAGCAAACGTAACTCATTTACATTTTTGGATAAGCATTGTCCTAAACATAACCCAAACTTTTAATAAAATAATACCTAATTGAGATCCCAATTGCTATGATGTTTTGTTCACTAGAATACAATGACCATAAGTAAATGGGGCCTATGAACTCAATGTAACTAATAGATTCTGATTTTAAAGCCCATTGGTATGAAAAAATTCATTTATAATGTTCTATCAATAAATTTCACCTATGAAGACCATAAATCTAGCGTTAACAAACATTATGTGACCATTCATTAAAAATCTCCACTTATCCTCTACACTACAAAAAAAAAATGGTCGTTCAATTAGGTCTTTGTGAAAAAATTATTAGTTTTTAAAGCTAGGTACCTCGAAATTTCGCTAAATACCTTTGTTAATATTTTGTTATCATAAAAAAATGTTTTAATACAAAAATGTTTTAATTCGAATTTGCTCCCCCCTGGTTGTACTACTTTTCGATGCACTTTATTCAACCTTCCCTATTATTATGCCTCTTTTGAAATTTGAATGGACATGTTTTGATGACTACCCACTAACTACAAAATGTTTTGACAACCTTGAAATTCAAGGACATAACTTGTTTGCTAGGTGCACATTGGATTTTAGCTTTATGCTCAAGAAAGCACAGTGAATTTGTGGAAACCAAAGGCAACCACGTGCTTCAAAAATTATCTAAAAGCACAACCTTTTCCTATACGTGAATTAATGGAATACCTTTTCCATTAATTAATGAAATATCTAAAAGCACACCCTTTTGCTATATATCATACGATTGGAGAAGCACAACCTTTTGCTATACATGAATTGATGGAATACCTTTTCTCATCCAACATTGGGTCAAGCACCATCTATCTCCTAGCAACTCTTGAGGCCATTGGAATAAATAATTGGATATTCATGTATGTAGGTGGACCAAGACTTATTGGATATTCATGTATGTAGGTAGACCACCTAATAAAGGATAATGAATTGAAAATATTTTTCAAAGGGTTTTCAACTATCAAGATTTATTGGATATTCATGTATATGTAGGTGGAAACCTAATACAAGGATAATGAATTGAAATTTTTATTTTTTTTAATATTATTTAATATTTTATGTTTCTAATGGAAGCTTATCATCATATAAGTTATCATTCTATACAAGGTAAAGATTTACATGGGTAATTTGATAAATGATATGCTTTAAGGCTAATTCATCTTCTTAAGAACATGTTGACCTTTTGGTATAGTCCATAGTGGAATCGTGGACCCAATTGCCTTATCCATTAGATATTGATAAATGCAAGAGAAAGGTTTCTTGTCTTTTCCCAATTTTGGCGTTTATCGTAATAAAGTTTTTTGCATTAGGTTTGAAACATCCGATGTTATTCTTAATTATAATGATATTTAAAGTTTGTGCAATAGGCTTGAAACATCGAAAGGATGTTAATCATAATTATAGTGATATTCAAAGTTCGTGTGTTAGGTTTGAAACATCAAAAATGTTATTTTTAATTATAATATAAAAAAGTTTGTGTATTAATATAAACAAGATGTTATTTTTAATTATAATAATATTCAATGAATTGTAAATTTTGTTGACTTTCAGATGCATGATGTAGGAATTTTTAAATGAATTGTGGTATGCATAAATGGAAGACTATATCAACATCACCACTTGCTAGATATTGGTAAAGTTTAGATTAAAAGATCCACGAAGTTATGAATAAAAAAAATATAGTAGATGAAACTTGCAAAGTTTTTGGGGGTGATAGAAAAGAATGCAAATCAAGTAAAAGAAAATTTTGATTCTCATTAAGTACACCAAAAGTTAAAGCAGGGAGTGATATTATAGTGGATTTTTTTTTTTTTTTTTTTAAAATATGATTTAATATTGAAATTTATCTACATTTATTTAATACAAATAGAAAAGAATGCAAATCAAGTAAAAGAAAATTTTGATTCTCATTAAGTACACCAAAAGTTAAAGCAGGGAGTGATATTATAGTGGATTTTTTTTTTTTTTTTTTTTTAAATATGATTTAATATTGAAATTTATCTACATTTATTTAATACAAAGGATATTAAAAAATATGTTTTTATTTATGTATGTGTAGTTTTTAAATAACAAAAGACTGACAAAAGGGAGACAAGAACTTCTAAGTCTCATGCACCAGGGGTGTTATTACAAATTCACTAGAAAACCTCAAGTTCAAAAGAATGAAAGCAAAAGTTGAAATCTAGAAATCACAAAAAAATGACCCTACTACAAATTTGCTAGAAAACCTCAAGTTCAAAAGAACAAAAGAAAAAGTTGAAATCTAGAAATCACAAAAAAAGGTCCTACCTACATGCAATAGTAAGTCCAAGCCAAAGGGAATGGGACCAAGCCATTGATCAAAAGAAGATAATTTGTCTCTATTATGAATTTCTCTTTTGTGAGCAAACAATATGTAACTATGAAAATTACCTCCCAAATCACATTGAATAATCAAATGGGAAAAGGAAAATTTGTAAAAAAGAAGCCTCGCGTGAATTGAAAATTGAAAGTTTACATAATATATAATAAGAAAATTACAAAGTTAGAAAAGAAAATTGAAAGGTTAAAAGGGTGTCCAATGGATAGAAAGAGGCTAGGTCGAAAACCACCAACCTCTTTATAAATAGTGTTTCTTTACTCAAAGAAAATGATTTTTGTTGTATTTTTCATATTAATGGAGAAGCCACTACTAGCCAAATCTTGTTGGATATTTCTAGTGATGTTATGATATTAATGTAGATTGCTCTTGTTGTTCATGGAAATTTAGAAAGATATAAGAATAGATATATATTTATCTCGGGCATATAATGTAATTCTTGCTATCATGTTTTGTTTCGTTGATGCAAGGATATGAGGTTGTAGATTTTAGTTTTAACTATAGGTTCTCCTAGGTTTGTTATTATTTATCTAGAAATGTCTATAACCTATAATGCAGTGAAATATTTCCCATTTCATAGATGAATTTATTTTTTCTAGCTTTGTGTCTATTATTTTCCTGTTGGTTTAGTAAGGAATTCTTGAATTGAATCCCTATGTTGGTCATTCCTC